>VDFB02000013.1:82206334-82222002 GCA_007258455.2 Sequoia sempervirens
CCTCAACCATTATCCTTATACCCTATACCCTTAATCTTATACCCTAAACCTTCAACATTGTCCCTCAACCCTATATACTTAATCCCTAAACCATACACTCTCAACCCTTAACCCTATTCCTTATACCCTGAACCCATAGGTACCCTAAACCTTCTACCCAATATACTAAGCCCAAATCACTATACCCTACACACTAAATCTTACACATTCAACCCTAAACATTATCCTTGATTCGTAAACCCTCATCAATCAATCCTATACACTATACCCTCAACCTTATACTTAAACCCTACACCCTCAACACTCAAATATATACTTTAAACCCTAAAACCTACACCCTTAACCCTCATCACTATACCCTATACCCTTAACCTTATACTTTAAACCCTAAACATTATCCCGCAACCCTATACTTAAACCCTAAACCTTACACTCTCATCCCTTAACCCTATACCTTATACCCTCAACCCTCAACCCTATACCCTATACCCAATATCCTAAACCCTAATCCCTACACTCTATACACTTAACCTTATACTCTCAACCCTGAACATTATACCTCAACTGTAAACCCTCAATTCTCAACCCTATTCGTAAACCCTAAACCCAATACCCTTAACCTTATACCCAATATCCTAAACCCTAATCACTACCCTATAATCTTAACCCTATACCCTTAACAATGAAAATTATCCCTCCACTCTGAACCCTATACCTCAAACCCTAAACCCAACACCCTCAACCCTCATCCCTATACTGTAAAGCCTTAGCCTAATACCCTAAACCCTATACTCTAGAGCTTCAAGTTGACCATTTTGGTGTATAAATTTGATAAAAAATTTAAAGTCACTTTGGGACCCCTCCTAATGGTGAATACTCACTCTTGGGAAATTGATGACATAATAAATAAAAAATTAGAATAATTTGAATCTAGCATCTCCCCTTTTGTTGATCCCATATATTTTATTAGGATTCCATTCTAGTGGCCAATTTTATTACATCCTTATATGCACATGAAATCTTCTCATCTACTTCCTCTATAATGTTAGAGGTTAAACATAAAATAACATATACAAAAATACATATGTACAAATATACATACATACATACATACATACATACATACATACATATATACATGTTGTTGGGATAAAGGTGTCATCAACCTTAAAAATATCATGTAGTTTAATTAATCCTAATATTGTATTCAATTCACTCATAAGGGATGGAAGGTTTCACTAACAATGGTAATTAACTTTTTACTGACCTCAATAATTATTGTGTTATGTTTACTAGATATTTGTCATGGTAATGGTAAAATGGTCAAACCATGGATTCTAGGTGACCACCTTGGGAATATTACATTATGAAATGTTATGAAATTATTCATAATTTTTAAGAGCATCTATGATATCTATGACACATTTCATGAGATTCTATAATGTCATGATAGCATCTATGATAGAATATTTGTTATCTTGGTCCCTAGGCACCCATGCATGAAAGATGCCTTATGATAGCTATAAGAAAATATGTAAGAGGTCATTATGAGTTGGATGTTATGATTCTAAGATGGTGGCATGAGTTTTAGACCAATTTGGATTCCATTCATGTATTGAGTTATTCTTTATAATAGGTTCTTGGATGTGGAGTTTGTGTTGGTTCTTCATCAAGTTTTGTTTCTAGGGGTTATGATATCAGATTGAAGGATGAAGAGGAGTCAAATTGGATGTACTTTAAAAATATTTTGCATTAATTTAATCTATTCATATCTTCTTTCGTCTAGTTTTTTTCTCAAAATCGTTTCTCCACATTAAACATTGTGTTTCGTGTTCAACTTTTTGTTCTTGTATTCCATTGTTATTGCTGATTTAAACTCCTTATGGTTGACACTATTAGATCTAATTTATGGTGGTTTTAAGATTTTATTATTGTTGTTCACATTCCATTTTCTAACATTTGGTATTAGAGCCTAGCTAGTTCTATGTCTTCAGTGGTAGAATGAAGGTTTTTTGAGCTATAGTGAGAGTTTGGTTGATGTATTTTTTGCAATTTTTTGTGCTAAACCATGGCTACAACTTCTTATTTGGACATTGAAAATTTTAATGGAGTGGGATTTGAGTTGTGGAAGTTGAAAATGGAGTATCTCTTTGAAGAATGGGATCAATGGGTGGCTATAACAAATGAAAAGAAACCTAAGAAAATGAGTGATGGAGATTTGGGGAATATGGAGAAAAATGAACATGGTACTAATAGATTATGTCTTTTCAATTCTTTTATCCTAAATGTGTCAAATGAAAAGATCGCACATGCTTTGTGGAGCTAGATAGGTGAGATCCATCAAGAAAGAATTCTTGTAAATAAACTCTACTTGAAGCAAAAGTTATTTTCTCTTAAGATGAAGGTGAATCAATAGCTAAGAATTTAAATTCATTTAATTTGGTTTTGAGTCAAATAGCCTCTATTGATGTTAATGTTGAAGGAGAAGATAAATGCATTATGCTTCTTTTTTCTTTGCTCGAATCTTGGGTTAATTTCATACTTTCTATCATTGCTAACATCAAAGATCCAAAGATGGATGCTCTTGTAGCAACTTTTTTGTTATAGGAAATGAGGAAAAAGGCTATGGATACTACAAGTGATGCTCTCAATTTTAGGGGAAGTCCTAAAGAAAGATTGTCTAAAAGAGATAAGAATGGGATGAAGGAAAAGTCTAAGGGAAGATTGAAGAATATTGGGAAGAAGAATTGAGTGAAATGTTGGAACTATGGAAAAAGAGGACATGTGAAGGAATGTAAAAATACAAAGAAAAAAGTTGATTCCTCCATAGAGAAATCCTAAAACTTAGGTGATGAAGATTTTGTTTCTTCTCTTCATATTATGACTAATGAACACTAATTAATTAATTGAGGATGCTCACTTCATATGAATCCTCATAAGGAGTGGTTTTCCAAGTATGAAAAATATGATGGAGGAAAATTCTACCTTGATGATGATTCTTCATATCCTATTGTCAGAAGGGGTAATATTCAATTTTATTTTAGTGATGGGAGGTTAAAATTCATTTTTTATGTTTTTCATATCCCATGAATAGCAAGAAATTTGATTTATTTTTCTAAGTTAAATGATTTGGGATTTCATGTAACATATGATAAGCATGGTTGCATATTGGTAAGAGGAAATTTGGTGATAGAAAGAGGGACAAGGAAGGGGACTTTATTTAGGCTTGAAGCCACTACTATTTTTAACTCTATCAATGTAACTAAAAAATATGAAAATACTTGTATGTTGTGGCACCGTAGATTGGGCCACATTAGTGAGATTGGTTTAAAAATAATTTTGAATAAAAAGTTGTTAGATGATTTATTCCTATTCTAATGAGATCATTGATTTCTATGAACATTGTGTGTTTGGTAAACAAAACAAAAAACAATTTCCTTAAGGTAGTACTAAATCTAAGTATAAATTGGAACTTATTCATTCAAATGTATTTGGTCCTATGGATGTGGAATCAATTGGAAAATATACATATTTTTGTTGAACACTCAATCTACTAAGAGGGGGGTTGAATTAGTGTTCCATTAAACCATTTGACTATGAACTGACCAATTATTAAAGTATATTTAACTACAATTAAGAATAAAGATATTGAAAAGAACATGACACCATAAGACACATCAACAACAGATTTTTTTGTGAAACCCAAAATGGGAAAAACCATGGTGATCTAGTTAACTCAAAATATAATATGTTCAGATATAGAATATTACAATGGCTCATTGGCATGACACATTGTCCTTGAAGGATCACAACTTGAAATAGTTTACAACTTAGTTCCAATGAAGTATTGAATACAAAAAGCCTTATTTTTATAATATACTCAACAATTCTATTTGCTCATACATACAATTTCATACATTCACACTCTCTGAATTTCATCATTTTTCTATTTCTCATCTTTTCTTGCTTTCTTCTTCATCCTTCTGAAAAATATCTTACATATATATACCATATAAATTTGCATTCAATAATTAGGTTGGACTAATTAGAGTAGCCCTATTTCAAATCAAAATTAACTTTGTCAACTTTATCCTCAAAACATATTCATCGTCGCACCCAACATAATCATGAAATGTATAATATCGGTTAGCACAAACCCAAGATGGATCCCTTTAGCATTCCCAACTTATATTTAATATTCTTGATTCAAATTCATAATTAGGTCGGCTAGAGTAAGAACTAAAACATCAACACTTCAAACGTATGTGCAATTCATGAAAGGTGTAACATCAAAACATGTTAGAGCATTGAATTCTCTTTTAGACACTAACAAGTAACTTATCTTTAACTCTACAAGAAAAAATAATTAATCATGAGAGAACACAAAATCTCCCACATCAATGTGTTGTAAAGAGACTTACTGTAATTCTCAGAAAATTGTTACCCAAACTATTGGTAATTGTATCTTTCCAACCATATAACCAAGCCAACCAAAATCTTGTCAGTAGATGCAAATAATGTTGAGATAGAACATATTATTAGCTTCTAAATGAATCTTACAAAATAAGATAATTTGGACCAAAATACTAGATCAACAAACTTCCAGTACTGGATTAACATAGCTAGAACCATTATTATAGGAGCAACTACTGAACTATATAAGTAATGTACATCAATGACAATCTCCCAATTTTCATTGTTGACATCAATGACAACCTTCCAACTTTGAGTAATATCCCCCTTAGTCATTGATGGAAACACATGATGTGAAAACCATCAAGAAAAAAATATCTCTTTTTCATATGGTATTTATCTCCCCAATTTTTCTTTTTCACATGGTATTATCTCCCCCTTTTCCATCAATGGTAGAGAATACATGATATTGAATTGTTCTTTTCCAAAAAAATATTAATAGTTTCCTTTTTCATACCTAAATACTCCCCATTAGGAGTACATCGAAAACAACAATTATCTACAAGTGGTTGTCCTTTGAAGTTCATGAAGAGTACTTGTCCATAAAGTTTTTTCTTTCATCCCATAATTTATTTTCTTCTATTAGAGCTCTGCATAGATATTCAAGTTCAACTAAAATATCTTTTCCTTCAACCAGAGTTTCAAGAGTGATATTTGAATTCAAGATTCTATTAGCAAGAGATAGAGCATAAGAGATATGTGTGTACATAATTTTGATCATGTCTCTAAGCCATCCATATCTTTCAATCATTTCTCCCTTTTCCTTGTACAGAGTGAGATATTCATCTAGTAGTTTTGTTAGAACAAACCAAGTCTAATAATCCTAATCTAAAATAGGATCAAAATTGTTAGATGCATATTTTATCTGTGTCTCAATTGTATCTTAAACATCTTTGAATCTTTGAATCACATCAGGCCATGTCCAACAAAATGAGAATAGATATATGGCCTCTTTTTCACTCTTGAACTTCTTCTAGCTTCTTAAGTGCATTATTGTGTGTAGACTTGCATCTTTCTTCAATTTCAAAAAATATTTTTTCTCTTACCCAAGTGACCATTTCACTTACTACTTGATTTTTTAGTTCATTGAATTTATTAGTTAATGAACTTGTGCTTTCCATAATAGACTGTGAAGAACTTGTCCATGCCTTAGGAGATGACTAAAAATGGTCCTTTCTTCTAGCTAGTTGCTTGAGATTTCTAGGAGGTATCTTTGTCTGAGCAATTAATGCATGAACCACTAGTAGAATTTGGAAAATAAATGACTACGTGACAAAATTTTAGTCACAACAACTAAAAATGAATAAATTATACTAGTTTTTTGTAGCATAACTATAAATGTCTAAATAAATGATTAATTTGATTGTCGAGTAAAAAACACAACTAAATAGTGGGTGGATGGGTGGGCTCCCCCTCCGCCCCTCACATAGGCAATGGATGCCTAGGTGGTCGTGTGGTGGAGGACGGGACGGGCGGGAGGCATTCGGGCTTGGTTTGTAGCAGTCATGCCAACCGGCTAAATTAGCAGCTTGCGGAGGTTTATTGCAGGGGCTAATTGACAGCTTTATAGCTCAAATTTTAAGGAGTGGGTTTAGAGGCATGTTGGGCGATGTTATCACGAAGCTATCTAAGGGACACGTAGTGCACGGTAGTCCTTGTTCTGTGCGCGGACGTGCCGAGTGGTAATAACCATAATTTGCATTGATCACAGCTCTTAGTTGAAGTGAAGGGGGATGTATTTCTACTCATGCAAAGGACAGTTTGTAATGCCATTCATCTGGTTCCGTATACGATGGTTGGCAGATCATTATTAAGGTTTTCTATTAATCTCATGAAGTCCGTTCCTAAATTTAGGTTCGGTTCCTTGGTTTTTGCCTTTGTGTTTATTTTGCAGGGTGCACCGGTCAAATCTCTGGCAATGGAGAGACAATCGAAGTCGAAGTTCACCATTATCATTTCGGTGGAAGGTCTTGAATCCTTTGGTGTCGACACTCCTGTCTCCTTAATGGCAACGGAAAGGCAAATCGCCTTTCGGGAGGTAACGGACCAGCGTCTAAAATGCATCTTGCTCGAGGACGACCCGATGACGGTTGCAGCAGTGAAGATGGTCCTTGGAAAGGGACATTTAGAGAGAAAAGAATTTGCTCGAGACAACGCCCAAATTTCATCAAGGTTTCTCGCCTCGCTCTTGGATATTGCCACCCCGAAGACATTGGCTAAAGAATTGATGGTGCGAATGTTTCGAAATGACTTGCTCGGTGGCATCGACACTACTCTGAAAGCGGCTCTTCCGGGCAAAGGCATACCGCGCCCTACGGACCTTGCGTCTATGTGGGAATCGGATGAAGCGATCAAAATTTACCCTTTTCTTCTGGACCTGAAAGGCCTCGAATTATCTAGACATCGTAAGCTTGCAGAGGTGGCAGTGGAGTTCTTGAAGCAAAAAGCGAAGTTAGTGCCGGTGGTGGGAACGGACTGGGTGGAAGGTTTCGTTTGTTTTGCAGAGGTAAATGGTTTCTGGTAATTAGTGGGATTCGGGTTGGTGCCCGTCTAGTTTTTTGGCTTGGTCTTGTCTTGTTACTCACAGTGTCTTCGAACCGGGGTCTAGTTTTTTGTAAATTTTGAAGAAGCTTGACTATGTGTTTATCTTTGGCTCGATGCTTCCAATATGGAACTGGTTGAACTCTTCCGTGTTTTTTTTTGGCTATATGAAGATCTTCAATGTAATTATTCCTGCATAGCAGACGAATGTATATTTCTCTTTATATAAATAAAATCATCACCTTACGGATCAAAAAAAAAAAAACACAACTAAATAATTAGTCACTCAAATAAAAATGACTAAATTATTACTCACACAAATAATAATTAGACAATATGATATTAAAGTGGGTAATTAAAAAGTTAAAATAGAACCTAAAACATTATAAAAAGTTATTTTTTTTATTTTTGCAAGAAAGGAGGGAAACTTGCATGGGTTTACATATATGCATGTGAATTCTTTATTTTTATTTTTATTTTTGGAAAAAAGATTGAAACAACACGAGCTCGTGAGGAAAGTTTTAGTTTTGAGAGGAAAACTCTTACTTGTTGTTTTTACCATTCAAAGATGGACACCTTCTCTATTGTTTGTTGCTTTGAAGAGGAAGGTTGTAATCCCCCACCGCGTGAACCCTAAAGGACAACAAACACCACACAATTTTTTATTTTGAAAGCAAAACATTGCATAAGATTAATTTGTACATTCATTACATGAGAAGCAATTATACATTTACAAACTCGTCTACATCCTCTAGGGTACACGGAATGGTCATTACAAATCCTAAACTTTTATCAACAAGAGCAACTAAAAACCAATATTACATAATGATAGCATACAACCATTAATGGTCAAAAGAGAGGAAAATGATACATGATTTAATTACAATTCAATTCATAGTTCCATGATACAACTGTGGAGCATATTTCCATAGATACAACATATCAAAGATATAATAGTACATTATATTATGCTTCCCTTATATCAATGGGAGGAGTACACCAAGTACAAGGATAATACATTAATGGAGGATAAGGTACAAAGTGAGGAATAGTTTTCCACAATGTGAAGCTCTGAAAACTCTGCATCCACTTCTGCATCATGAACATGACTTGGGAACCCAATGGGGTGCATAGCACATTCCACCCGACCGCATGAACCTGAAAGTCCACCCCCCATGTTAGGAGATGACAAGAAAGGACCCACAACCAAGACAAACAAGTAGAACGATCATAAGACCAAAGCACAAGTTCAACCAAAGCATAACATACAACAATCTCAATGACCACTTACAAGGTGTCTGATCTAGAGGCATACAAAGGAAAAGCAAGGGATTCTATGCCACTAATTTTTATATGCTCCCAATTGAAGTGTACACAAATACTTGGGTTCCCAAAGAAATTCACATCAAAGATTGGCTTATAAACTCAACAACATGGAAAATAAATCAATGAAAAATTCAATCAATTAGGAGAATGCAATAAATCAAACTTTAACCTCTCAACACCATTCCATGTAAGAAAACTTACAACATATTCCATACTCCACTTTTAAACACTCCTATTCAATTTAATAAATAAACTAACTTAATAAGAACATGAAAGGATTATCCATTTGATAATAATCTAACTTCAATGTTCACTTCTTCAATTATAACCCCCAACTAATTCAAATCTCTCCTATTGATTTTAGATAACATAGATACTCAAGAATCACCTATTGTATTTTATTTACACGACTATATTGAAATTATTTAATTAAATAAGAACTTATGAAAACCTACAGTAAGTCGACCATCATATTTTAAATTTCTAGCCTATACATTACTTTGAAATAATAGATTTAATTAAAATGTAATATATACCTTTGATTAATATAAACTAAATAATTTTAATTAAAAATCTAACATAAACGATTTATCTACGAATCACAGATCTAATATTAAAAGAATTTGTAAATAGGTTTCATTTTAAATAACTTGTAATTAAATCTAGTTTTTAAAATAAATCAAAATTTAAATGCATTTGAGAATAAAACTGATTTTAAATGCGTTTTGAAAATAAACCCATTTTTAATCGTAATTGAAAATAAATCTAATTTTAGTGCATTTGAAAATAAATCTAATTGAAATGTATCTATTCAATAAATATAACACTTATTTACTTTATAACATTTCACTCATAATAAGATCATTAAAATATTTAAAGAACTATAGAGCTTTAATCCACTTACAAGGTAAATTCCTAATTATTCTTTAAATTCACCACTATCCAATTTACCTCCTTTCACCACACTCTTCTAAACTCAACAAATCAATCGATTATGGCTATAGGGTTATTCTCATCATTAGAATATTTCTGACGTTTCCATTTTTTTTTATTACTATAACTATTTAATTTGTAAGGTGAAAATATTCTTTTCTATGATCTTATACACAAGGATTATTCTATATTTAAACAATGATATAAATACAATTGTACTTGCATATGTACATATATATACGTATAAGTATCTTTTGTTTAAACTTACTCTAATTTATTCACTTCATTAACTAATTATCTACCTATGAAAACAACCAAATAAAATGTGACATTTATGTGTGTGTTGAAACCTATTTACGTTTTTACCTCTAAAAATTCAAGTTTCAATGAACTGATTAATAATAGTTATAATTTGTCATCTAAATGAGATATATGCACTTAAATACATTTTAATACACCTTCATATATATATATATATATATAATTTGATGCCCATATATGTATTTACATTCACCCACTTAACTCTATTAAATAGCTAGAACAATTCATCCCTCAAATAAAACTTCCTACAAAGAATCATATAAAAAGGTTTATAAGGGAAAGAACCACTTAATCGGTCTCTAAATTTATTTAGAAGAATTACCAATCAATAGGTTGACAGGTTGTATCGCTTAATCCATGTAAGTTTCAGTCTAAATCTCATGTGCATGAAGGTTGCAAATTGATCAAGGTAGATTGGTGTTCGCAACCCATGTTAGCCTAATACGACTAAATGAAGGGGAATTAAACACAAGCATCAAGAAAGGCACAACTGAAATAAAGAGATAATGATTACAAGAGCATAAGAAACTAATTGGACTAGGAGTTTGACACTCTTTGAGGAGGAATACCACTTTAGAATGAAGGGAAGTAGACATCAATCTTATCATTTGATACAACACATTAAGGAAATATTCAGACTATAAGGATATAAAATAAGTAGTGAGTACAGGGTACTTAGTGGATAACAACGTATAAATCATGATTTAACGTCATGCATAAATTGTATGGATCAGGCATTTATCGATAAGAATAATTGAACTATTACAATCTCTAGACTCGGAAAAACTTCTTTATAAAATCACTTACAAGTACAGCAAATCCCAACTGCAGTCTACATGAGCATATATAACACATAATCACGTATTAGTATTGGATCGACCTATATATAATTACAAACCAATACATTAGAAGTATGCCAAGTATTACTCAAAATACACCCATAAACAAGGAACATAATTTAGAAGACATGATCCTATAAAACATATCGATTGAAGTGGGTTTTTTACAAATGATCGGTATTCTCTAATTTGGGATGAAAGCAGAATAGATAGAAATGAAATGATTGTAGAATACTCATAAAATAGATTTGCAAGGATTCTCTCAAATATTTGAATGAATGACACACTCTGGAACACATCCTAACAATGCAAGCTTTACTTGTGTTCTATGTGCACGCGGTCATGCAGGTTTAACAGATGAGGGCTCCGCATACCACCCGCGTCAGGAACCCTTATTGCATCACATAAATAATTGATCATTAGGAGTGTATGGTTGACCTCCATTCCTGTGCTAGCTTATCTTGGGGACACCCCATACCGGTGGTGCCTAATGGTCATATTTGAAACTAGGCTGAGTATTTCCAATAACATTGTTTAATTTTTGTCGGGCCCTAGGAATGCTGTGACTTACGTTCCTTTCAAAACATCAGCACCGAAGCGGCCAGGTGAAGTGAGGTTCAAAAGTATGGAGATTAAGATTGGTTATTCCGATGATGAAGAGGAAATCATAGGTCAAATACCGTAAGCAACGGTCAAAACTCTGCACACAGATAAAGAAAGATAAGGAAGCTCTAAGTTGGTCAAAAATGACTTCAATTTCTCCTATGAAACAATGCAATAGCAGGGGCTATAATCGCTATTGAATTACATATTTATAGTATTCATAATAAGTATCTGGCCTTTTAAACGATTTCTAGAAATATGGATTTAGTCGTGCCAAACAAGGTTTATTTAATGCAATGTTGACAACGTTTATAGAAAATAAATGTCTGTGCGGCTAAACCAGAAAACATGATAGATGACTTCCCTTAGAATATGCACACTGTGGGTCGAAGGATCTTGCTTGATCTTCGCCATGTGAGCTTCACACCATGCACCAATGGATCCTGATTCCCACACTCTAACACCGTTCGTAGAACATCCAACAACCCATTTTTTCCAGAAATCCTCGTGGATCTATATGCAGTGTGAGGACGCATAGATCCAGCACGTCATCTGCTTGACATAATGCCTCAAAAAGATGTGGTCTATCCGGATGCCATGGTTGTAGGGTAGACACATCCATCAAAGGATAACTGCAGGTGCGTCTGTTGTCCCCTCTTTCCATTTTAAAATACTCTGCCCCCAAAAATGTATGCAAAATGTGACAGAATATACCAGGTATATGGACTGCAACCAGTGGATGCCAAGAGAAGAAGTCTCACACCCCCAAAGGACACATTAACAAAGCCTAAGAAACTTTCAAGAAAATGTGATTTCCTTTTGACAGGTGTAAGGCCAGACTCTACCACCTTTCGCCAGCCGTCCCCCATTCATCCCACTATCGACCTGCATTCCTTCCATTCACGTGTGTAGGGAATAAACGTATGGTGGTGGCAACAGTTCAGCCCTTTAGCCTTTCATGTCAACTCCCGCCCACCACTCTTGCATAACTCTCTTTTTGGAAAATTCACCCCTGATTCAAATCTCAATGCTCATTTAAGAGCAGAAAAAGAGAGCTAGCAACTACCCCATACATACTACGCAGTCACATGGGTAGTTGGAAGTCTAAAAATATTACAATCCAGAAATTGCATTATTGTCCAATAATGAAAACACAAAAGTCTTTAATACTGTGGATATAAAATTACAATAGTAATGACATTAAATATTAAGGGTAGCAATATCAACATTATGCTACTTTACTATAAGGGAAAGGTATGCAATTTGCAGAGGATAACATTTAAATTTTTCTTTATTTATTTATTAATCTTCTTGTATTTAGTTCACAAAAATATTTCACATTAGTCTCATATGTCTTAAACTACATATCATATTAATATCATAAAATACATATGAGGCTCACAAAATATTTATTTATTTATTCTTGCAAGAGATAGGATACCACAATATATTTGAGTAAACATAATACCATGCAATCATTGAGCCATAGATCTAATAGCTAAATAACCATACAACAAGAAAACCATCAAGCCAACATCTAAGGGGGAAAATACAATCATATAATCTTATTATCTAATATCCATAAAACTATAGGATTGATAACTACAAAGCCCTTGAATCACATTACTTTTTTGTTTATAAATAATTAAACTCTCTTGAATATAAGCTTTATCAATAGTTATAAAATACAATTAAATCAAAACAACTTAATTTAATTATTTATTAATAACCATATAGTCTATATCTTATTATTATTTCAATTCAATTGTATTTAAACTACCTTATAATTCAATTAACTAATTTAACAATTCCATTAAAATATTGTGTTTACTACCAAATTCAATAACACATTCAAACAATGAAATCAACATGGCCACCCAAAAATAAACAACTTACTCGAAAGTCAAGAACAACTGGTATGGAGGGACACTACAAAGGTTGCAATGTTTCTAGGTAACTAGCTGAGTTTCATTCAACTAAGATCATGGGGCAGCCCACATCAATGTTTCTGAGTATTTTCAATCTTCATTTGCATGGTTGGTTGTTTCCTTTGCCTCTTTTTTGCATTTTTCCATCTTCTTGGGGTTCCTTTGTTTCATTTCTAAGTTGCAAAAGGAAAATAAGAGAGTGTCCTTTCTTCATGTTCTTGCATATCAATGTCTTCTTTGTCCATTTGAAGGCTCTTTCCCTTTATCCCATGGGTTAGGGTTTTATTTTGTGTTTGATATGCATTTTTAATTTTAAATGATGCTTTGTAGAGCTCTATTTTATGTATTATGGAGACAACATTATGCAATAGAAGTTTTCAAATTCAAAACCCTTGCAATCTACCCTTTAGATAGTGTTTCAAATCATTATACTTTGGGATCTAGGGCTTCAAGAGTGCAACAAAGAGATAATGGTTTTGTTTCAAGGATATTGGCTTGTTGGATTACCACTAAAGCCATTGTATTAGGTTCATTAAGGAGGTAGTAGTCATAAAAAATGGAGATCAATCTAACTATGCATCAAAATGAGGATCTAGTCTCTTTCACGAGGAATGGGAATGAAGTCACTATGAGGGTTAGTGATTTTGTAGTGGCTGTGTGCATTAATGAGGTTGTTTTGTCTGAGAATATAGACGTGAATGTACTGTACTCAAGACCATTCTCAAACTGCCACTCTATTGAAAACAACAGATCCTACTCACCTTTCCCTTTCTTAAATGTGTGGTCTCCTCCCACAGGAGAGGGGTCTTTGACTCATTAATTAATTTTAATGTGGAAGTAACTTACATGTGGGATGTAACATAGGGATTGAGTGATACATGTATCAAAATGTTGAAGGATATATTCTCGAGTCTCACATTTGCTACAAGTAGATCCAAAAAGAGTCTACAATAGTAATCTAATCTGATTGAAATTTTGTGGAGAAAAAATGTCTCCTTGGTTTGTTATTGCCTTTGATTAGTAGAACCTCAACAAAAAGATTGATGATTTCAATAAGCTAAATGATAAAATCAGAGCTTGTTGTGAGGAAAACTCTTCTTGGTCTAATATTGGATAATATATATGCTTCTCAAGAAAGAGTTGTATATGTTAGCTTAGTAATATCATTTTTATTGTTTGCATCCTGAGCTACTTGAGTGTTTATCTAAAAGCTTACTATTTTCAAGCCTTGTAGATTTGTTACATATAGATTCAAATTTTCAAAGGAAGAAATAGAAATTATCTGATCTTTTTGACATAAATTTGACAAAGGAAACAACCAAGAAAGAGTGGTGAATTTTTAACTCCCTAGCAAATCTAACTCACCTTAACCTTATAACACTCTTATTAAAAAGGTTGGGAAATGATGATTGTCAAGTGTTCTCTAAGGGGTGTTCAAAAGGGTCTAGAGTACTGTTAATTCTTTTATCAAGCTTCTTTTCATAGAGATTCAAGTGCAAATGGGAAAGGTGATTAAGTTACAACTTTCATTTTGGAGTTTGGAGGGAAAGTAGTGTTTCCTTGCTTGCAAAAGGATTCACTTGATTTTTTGAACAAAGAAAGGTAGGAAGCTTGAGTTCTTATGGAAACTACAACTTTGCAAAAGGAAGAAGCTTTAGGTCTACAACATTTCTTTCCCTTTTTCATGGTTTTTCCTTCTCAAATTTTTCACTATATTATGTTTATGTGATTGTGAAGAAAAAAACAACATTCTTTCTGATTCATTGCATTATGTATGGTGGTTTTTTGTTTGAGAGTTTTACCTCTTCCATTCATAGGTTAGGTTTTGAAAGAATGTTTATTCTTAATTAAAAACACCTTTGGATCCCTATGGTATGTTGTAATGCAAGAATGAGTGTGATAGAGCTATCAAAGCTTTGTAACCTGTGAGAGTTGAGTCATTGAGTTGTGAATTGGAAAAAAGTTTTGAAATCCTAGATCATAAGACCATGAGGCAACAAGTTCACATTTTGATTCCACAGTCCAAATGAAAGGGAACTATCATAGTCAAAATGTGGGACAATCATGAGAATGGATATATTTCATGAGGGTTCCAAAGGATTCACATAGATGTTTATAAATTTAAAAGTATGGTAGTATAGTTAAGATAGTAAACCAAGTAAGAAGGAATAAAGAGGCACAAGAGTTACTGAACCATAGATTTTTTTGTCTATTTACTTCTCTTGTTCAATTAGGGTTATTCGCCTAAAAGGAGAGAGATAGACCAAAAGCCTGGGTGGTTCACTCAAACTAATGCATTTATAATGGATCTTTGAATGAAATCTATCTAGATGAGATGATTCAAATGCAAAAAACTAAAGAAATGCTAGTTGTTTGAAAATACATTGTGATACGTGAAAACACCTAGAAATGAATGCAAACTGTAACAGAAATGGATGAAACTGAAGAGGTGCACCTGAGATCTTACTAGAGAATGGAAATGACATTTGAAATGTTGTTGATGCTAAAATTTTGGCCTACTAGGACTCATTTTCCATTCTGGGAAAATTAGTCCCAGATTTGGGAAACTATTTCGGAACCCATTTTCGACAAATTGGTATCCAAAAATGCAAAAAACCAAAATCAAACCTAGCAATGAGACTCATTCACCACTCATTGAATCAGCCCACTTTTAATTTTCTAAAAATCCAAAGGTAGAAATTGA
>VDFB02000013.1:82222102-82380475 GCA_007258455.2 Sequoia sempervirens
GTATTAGGCTAACATGGGTTGCGAACACCAATCTACCTTGATCAATTTGCAACCTTCATGCACATGAGATTTAGACTGAAACTTACATGGATTAAGCGATACAACCTGTCAACCTATTGATTGGTAATTCTTCTAAATAAATTTAGAGACCGATTAAGTGGTTCTTTCCCTTATAAACCTTTTTATATGATTCTTTGTAGGAAGTTTTATTTGAGGGATGAATTGTTCTAGCTATTTAATAGAGTTAAGTGGGTGAATGTAAATACATATATGGGCATCAAATTATATATATATATATATATATGAAGGTGTATTAAAATGTATTTAAGTGCATATATCTCATTTAGATGACAAATTATAACTATTATTAATCAGTTCATTGAAACTTGAATTTTTAGAGGTAAAAACGTAAATAGGTTTCAACACACACATAAATGTCACATTTTATTTGGTTGTTTTCATAGGTAGATAATTAGTTAATGAAGTGAATAAATTAGAGTAAGTTTAAACAAAAGATACTTATACGTATATATATGTACATATGCAAGTACAATTGTATTTATATCATTGTTTAAATATAGAATAATCCTTGTGTATAAGATCATAGAAAAGAATATTTTCACCTTACAAATTAAATAGTTATAGTAATAAAAAAAAATGGAAACGTCAGAAATATTCTAATGATGAGAATAACCCTATAGCCATAATCGATTGATTTGTTGAGTTTAGAAGAGTGTGGTGAAAGGAGGTAAATTGGATAGTGGTGAATTTAAAGAATAATTAGGAATTTACCTTGTAAGTGGATTAAAGCTCTATAGTTCTTTAAATATTTTAATGATCTTATTATGAGTGAAATGTTATAAAGTAAATAAGTGTTATATTTATTGAATAGATACATTTAAATTATATTTATTTTCAAATGCACTAAAATTAGATTTATTTTCAATTACGATTAAAATTAGGTTTATTTTCAAAACACATTTAAAATTAATTTTATTCTCAAATGCATTTAAATTTTGATTTATTTTAAAAACTAGATTTAATTACAAGTTATTTAAAATGAAAGCTATTTACAAATTCTTTTAATATTATATCTGTGATTCGTAGATAAATTATTTATGTTAGATTTTTAATTAAAATTATTTAGTTTATATTAATCAAAAGTATAGATTACATTTTAATTAAATCTATTATTTCAAAGTAATGAATAGGCTAGAAATTTAAAATCTGATGGTCGACTTACTATAGGTTTTCATAAGTTCTTATTTAATTAAATAATTTCAATATAGGCATGTAAATAAAATACAACAGGTGATTCTTGAGTATCTATGTTATCTAAAATAAGTAGCAGAGATTTGAATTAGTTTGGGGTTATAATTAGAGTGAAAATTGAAGTTAGATTATTATCAAATGGATAATCCTTGCATGTTCTTATTAAGTTAGTTTATTTATTAAATTGAATAGGAATGTTTAAAAGTGGAGTATGGAACATGTTGCAAGTTTTGTTACATGGAATGGTGTTGAGAGATTAAATTTTGATTTATTGCATTCTCCTAATTGGGTATGTGGAGGATCATCATGAAAAAAATAGGCCCTTAAGTGGAAATTTTTTTAGAAAAATCAGAGTTAGGCAACTTGACATAAAAATTTGAATAAGTTATGTATATTATTTCAAAAATATGTAAGAATAGAATTTGTAGAAAATTGAATGTAGTTTCTAAACTACTAGCTTTATTTTTTTAAATAAAAATTATTTGGTGAAAATTTGAAATTTGAATGCAAGAGTACTTAAATTTCAAGGAAAAATAAGAAGTCGTCTAACTACCCTAACCACAATAAAATGATAATATTTTTTTATAAGAATTTAAGTAGAGGACTCATGTCTCAATGTGATGCATATTTTTTTATAATTTTTTTCCAAGTAAATATTTAATTATGAATTATTTATTACAACTTAAAAAAAAAAAAAACTTGTATGTCTAACCACCTTAACTTGGTCAAAAATTCATGAAATTTATTTCCTTTTTATTAATCCTATAGTATGTGAAACATAGAATGTGACGATATTTAGGATTCAAAAAAAATGTGATACTCATTTGAAAGCTATAGATGTTTTTTAATCAGCCTATTAATCAAGACTTTAGTTGTAATTTAAATAGAAAATAAATAATTATTAATTATTAAATTAAAAGTAAATCATAATTTATATTGGTGGAAAGCTGAGAATCTCCTTTAAAAACCCTTTTTGTTTCATCAATGTTGGGTAAAAAGAAAGTTGTCAGCCACATACCCTACAAAAACCCATCATATTGCCACTTTTTGGCCCATCATGATCCTACACATACCCAATTGGTTGAATTCTTCATTGATTTATTTTCCATGTTGTTGAGTTTATAAGCCATTCCTTGATGTGAATTTCTTTGGGAACCCAAGTATTTGTGTACCCTTTAGTTGGGAGCATATAAAAATTGGTGTCATAGAATCTCTTGCTTTTCCTTTGTATGCCTCTAAAAGCAAGCAACTTGTAAGTGGTCATTGAGATTGTTGTATGTTATGCTTTGGTTGACCTTGTGGTTTGGCCTTGTGATCATTCTACTTGTTTGTCTTGGTCGTGGGTCCTTTCTTGTCATCTCCTAGCATGGGGGGTGGACTTTCAGGTCCATGCGGTTGGGTGGAATGTGTTATGCATCCCATTGGGTTCCCAAGTCATGTTTGTGATGTAGAAGTAGATGCAGAGTTTCTAGAGCTTCATGTTGTGGAAGACTATTCCTCACTTTCTACCTTATCCTCCATTAATGTATTATCCTTGTACTTGGTGTACTCCTCCCGTTGATATAATAGAAGCATAATATAATTTACTATTGTATATTTGATGTGTTGTATCTATGGAAATATGTGCCACAGTTGTATCATGGAACTATAAAATGAATTATAATTAAATGATGTATCATTTTCCTCTCTTTTGACCATTAATGGTTCTATATCATCATTATGTAATATTGTTTTTTAGTCACTTTTGTTGATCAAAGTTTAGGATTCATAATGACCGTTTTGTGTACCCCAGAGGATGCAGATGAGTTTGTAAATGTATAATTGCTTCTCATGTAATGAATGTACAAATTAATCTTATGCAATGTTTCACTTTCAAAAATAAATAAATTGTGTGGTGTTTGTTGTCCTTTGGGGTTCACGTGGTGGGGCATTACAACCTTCCTCTTCAAAGCAACAAACAATAGAGAAGGCGCCCATCTTTGAATGGCAAAAACAACAAGGGTTTTCCTCTCAAAAATAAAACTTTCATCATGAGCTTGTGTTGTTTTAGTCCTTTTTCCAAAAAAAAATTAAAAAAAAAGAATTCGCACACATACATGGAAACCCACACAAGTTTCCCTCCTTTCTTGCAAAAATGAAAAAAATGAACTTTTTATAATGTTTTAGTTTCTATTTTAACTTTTTAATTACCAACTTTAATATTATATTGTCTAATTGTTATTTGTGTGAGTAATTATTTAGTCATTTTTATTTGAGTGACTAATTATTTAGTTGTGTTTTTTACCTGACAATCAAATTAATCATTTATTTAGACATTTATAGTTGTGTTGCAAAAAAATAGTAGAATTTAATCATTTTTAGTTGTTGTGACTAAAATTTTTAGTCACATAGTCATTTATTTTCCAAATTCTACTAGTGGTTCATGCATTAATTGCTCAAATAGAGATAGCTCCTAGAAATATCAAGCAACTAGCTAGAAGAAAGGCACATTTTCAGTCATCTCCTAAGGCATACACTAGTTTTTCACAGTCTATTATGGAAAGCACATGTTCATTGACTAATAAATTCAGAAAACTGAAAAAATCAAGCAATAAGTGAAATGGTCACTTGGGTAAGAGAAAAAGGATTGTTGGAAATTGAAGAAAGATGCAAGTCTACACACAATAATGCACTTAAGAAGCTAGAAGAAGTTCAAGAGTGTGAAAAAGAGGCCATAAATCTATTCTCATTTTGTTGGACATGGCCTGATGTGATTCAAAGATTCAAAGATATTAAAGATACAATTTTGATCTTGTGCTAGATCAGGATTATCAAACTTGGCTTGGTCTAACAAAACTGCTAGATGAATATCTCACTCTGTACAAGGAAAAGGGACAAATGATTGAAAGATATGGATGGCTTAGAGACATGATCAAAATTATGTATAGACATATCTCTTATGCTCTATCTCTTGTTGATAGAATCCTGAATTCAAATATCACTCTTGGAACTCTGGTTGAAGGAAAAGATATTTGAGTTGAACTTGAATATCTATGCAAAACTCTGATAGAAGCAAAGAAATTATGGGATGAAAGAAAAAATTCATGGAAAAGTATTCTTCACGAACTTCAAAGGACAAACACCTCTAAATAATTGTTGTTTTGGATGTACTCCTAATGGGGAGTATTTAGGTATGCAAAAGGAAACTATTAATATTATTTTTGGAAAAGAACGATTCAATATCATGTATTCTCTACCATTGATGGCAAAGGGGGAGATAAATACCATATGAAAAAGAGATTTTTTTCTTGATGGTTTTCACATCATGTGCTTCCATCAATGACTAAGGGGGATATTACTAGAAATTAGAAGGTTGTCATTGGCGTCAACAATGAAAATTGGAAGATTGTCATTGATGTACATTACTTGTATAGTTCATTAGTTGCTCCTGTAATAATGGTTCAAGCTATGTTAATCCAATACTGGAAGTTTTTTGATCTAGTATTTTGGTCTAGATTATCTTATTTTGTAAGATTCATTTAGAAGCTAATAATATGTTCTATCTCAACATTATTTGCATCTACTAACAAGATTTTGGTTGGCTTGGTTATATGGTTGGAAAGATAAAATTACCAATAGTTTGGGTAACAATGTTCTGAGAATTACAGTAAGTCTCTTTACAACACATTGGTGTGGGAGATTTTGCATTCTCTCATGATTAATTATTTTTTCTTGTAGAGCTGAATATAAGTTACTTGATGGCGTCTAAGAGAGAATTCAATGTTCTAACATGTTTTGATGTTACACCTTTGATGAATTGTATATATGTTTGGAGTGTTGATGTTTTAGTTCTTACTCTAGCTGACCTAATTATGAATTTGAATTGAGAATATTAAATATAAGTTGGGAATGCTAAAGGAATCCATCTTGGGTCTGTGCTAACTGATATTATACATTGCATGATTATGTTGGGTGTGAAGATGAATATGTTTTGAGGATAAAGTTGACAAAGTTAATTTTGATTTGAAATAGGGCTACTCTAATTAGGCCAACCTAATTAGTGAATGCAAATGTATATCGTATATATGTAAGACATTTTCCAGAAGGATGAAGAAGCAAGCAAGAAAATATGAGAAATAGAAAAATGATGAAATTTAGAGAGTGTGAATGTGTGAAATTGTATGTATGAGAAGATAGAATTGTTGAGTATATTATACAAAGAAGGGTTTTTGTATTCAATACTTCAATGGAACTGAGTTGTAAACTATTTCAAGTTATGATCCTTCAAGGACAATATGTCTTGGCAATGAGCCATTGTAATATTCTATATCTGAACATATTATATTGTGAGTTAACTATCACCATGTTTTTTCCCATTTTTGGTTTTTCACATAAAAATATGTTGTTGATGTGTCTTATGGTGTCATGTCCTTTTCAATATCTTTATTCTTAACTATAGTTAAATATGCTTTAATAATTGGTCAGTTCATAGTCAAATGGTTTAATGGAATATTGATTCAACCCCCCTATTAGTACTTTGAGTGTTCAACAAAAATATCTATATTTTCTAGTTGATTCCACGTACATAGGACCAAATACATTTGAATGAACAAGTTCTAATTTATACTTAGATTTAGTACTACCTTAAGGAAATTATTTTTTGTTTTGTTTACCAAACACACAATGTTCATAGAAATCAATGCTCTCATCAGAATAGGATTAAATCATCTAACAAATTTTTATTCAAAATTATTTTTAAACTAGTCTCACTAATGTGGCCCAATCTACAGTTCCACAACATACAAGTATTTTCATATTTTTTAGTTACATTGATAGAGTTAACAATAGTAGTGGCTTCAAGCCTAAATAAAGTCCCCTTCCTTTTCCCTCTTTCTATCACCAAATTTCCTCTTACCAATCTACAACCATGCTTATAATATGTTACATGAAATCCCAAATAATATAACTTACAAACTAAAATCAAATTTATTGCTAATCATGGGATATGAAAAACATCAAAAATGAATTTTTACCTCCCATCACTAAAATAAAATTGAATATTACCCCTTCCGACAATAGGATATAAAGAGTTATCATCAAGGTAGAATTCACCTCCATCATATTTTTCATATGTGGAAAACCACTCCTTATGAGGATTCAAATGAAGTGATTATCCTTAATTAATTAATTAGTGTTCATTAGTCATAATATGAAGAGAAGAAACAAAAGCTTCATCACTTGAGTTTTAGGATTTCTCTGTGGAGGAATCAACTTTTTTCTTTAGATTTTTACATTCCTTCACATGTCCTCTTTTTCCATAGTTCCAACATTTCACTCTATTCTTCTTCCCAATATTCTTCAATCTTCCCTTAGACTTTTCCTTCAGCCCATTCTTATTTATTTTAGACAACCTTTCTTTAGGCCTTCCCCTAAAATTGAGAGCATCACATGTAGTATCCATAGCCTTTTTCCTCATTTCATATGACAAAAAAGTTGCTACAAGAGCATCTGTCTTTGGATCTTTGATGTTAGCAATGATAGAAAGTATGAAATTATCCCAAGTTCAAGCAAAGAAAAAAGAAGCATAATGCATTTATCTTCTCCTTCAACATTAACATCAATAGAGGCTATTTGACTCAAAACCAAATTAAACGAATTTAAATTCTTAGCTATTGAAACTCCTTCATCTTAAGAGAAAACAACTTTTGCTTCAAGTAGAGTTTATTTACAAGAATGTTTTCTTGTTGGATCTCACCTATCTAGTTCCACAAAGAACATGTGATCTTTTCATTTGAAACATTTAGGATAAAATAATTGAAAAGACATAATCTAGTAGTACCATGTTAATTTTTATCCATCTTCCACAAATATCCATCACTCATTTTCTCAGGTTTCTTTTCATTTGTTATAGCCACCCATTGATCCCATTCTTCAAAGAGATCCTCCATTTTTAGCTTCCACAACTCAAATCCCACTCCATTAAATTTTTCTATGTCCAAATAAGAAGAAGTTAAAGCCATGGTTTAGCACAAAAAATTGCAAAAATACATCAACCAAACTCCCACTATAGCTCAAAAAACCTTCGTTCTGCCACTGAAGACATAGAACTGTCTAGGCTCTGATACCAAATGCTAGAAAATGGAAGATGAACAACAATAATAGAATCTTAAAACCACTGTAAATTAGATCTAATAGTGTTAACCATATGGAGTTTAAATCAGCAATAACAATGGAATACAAGAACAAAAAGTTGAACACGAAACACAGTTTTTAATGTGGAGAAATGATTTTGAGAAAAAAACTAGACCAAAGAAGATATGAATAGATTGTATTAAAGTAAAATATTTTTATAGTGCATCCAATTTTACTCCTCTCCATCCTTCAATCTGACAACATAACCCCTACAAAGAAAACTTGATGAAGAACCACACACAAACTCCACATCCAAGCACCTATTATAAAGAATAACTCAATACATGAATGGAATCCAAATTGGTCTAAAACTCATGCCACCATCTTAGAATCATCACATCCAACTCATAATGACCTCTTATAGATTCTCTTACAGGTGTCATAAGGCATCTTTCATGCATGGGTGCCTAGGGACCAAGATAGAAAATATTCTATCATAGATGCTATCATGACATTATAGAATCTCATGACATGCATCATAGATATCATAGATGCTCTTAAAACTTATGAATAATTTCATAAAATTTCATAATGCAATATTCCCAAGGCGGTCACCTAGAATCCATGGTTTGACCATTTCACCATTACCATGACAAATATCCAGTAAACGTAACACAATTATTACCGAGGCCAATAAAAAGTTAATTACCATTGTTAGTGAAACTTTCCATCCCTTATGAGTGGAACTAGAATGTCATTAGTATCACTCAAATACATTATATTTATAAGATTGATGAAACCTTATCCCAAATCGTAACATGTGTATATGTGTACAGGCAAAATCAAGGCTGTATGTGTGTGTGTGCTGTGGCTGCGTGGCTGCATGTGCTGCTGTATGTGCTGTGGGCTGCATGTATGTATGTAAGGTGGCTGCATGTGCTGTATGTATGCATTTATGTGTGTGTGTAAGGTATGAAAAGCAATACATTTGTACCGCATGTATTTTAGGCAGCATTTTATGTGTTTTAACCTCTGGAACATTTGGTAAAGGAGAAGTAGATGAGGAAGATTTCATCTCCCACAAGGATGTAATAAAATTGGCCAATTAGAATGAAACCTAATAAAATATATGGATCAACAAAGGGAGATGCTAGATCCAAATTATTCTAATTCTTTTTATTTATTATAAATAACACCTCCAAGAGTGAGTATTCACCATTAGGAGTGGGGTCCCAGTGACCTTGCAAATTCCTTTATCAAATCTATAATAACTAGGGAAATGGTTCAACCTTTGAAAGCCCCAGGAGATAGGGTTTCCAGGGGTATTAGCTGGAAGGCCACAACATAGGGATGAGGGTTGAGGGTGTAGGTTTGAGGGTTTGAGGTATAGGGTTCAAAGTGGAGGGATAATTTTCATTGTTAAGGGTATAGGGTTAAGATTATAGGGTAGTGATGAAATGAGACATGGTAATATGGTGGAAGGAATGGAGGAAGGACATTTGGAAGGAATGGAACAGGGAGAATGAGAAATGGAATAAAGGGAAGGAGGGGATAAGGAAACAGTGGTAGTGGATGAAGGAAGGGCAGTGGTGGACAGTGGCCGGAAGGTGGACAATGAAGTTGTCAGCGGCACAGGGCAATGGTGCATGAGGGCTGGAAGGGTGTAGGTCTTAGGGTTTGAAAAGCATAGATCTGAGTGCTGAGGGTGTAGAGTCGGGCATGGGCCGGGAGTGGCATAGCAGCAGCAGGACTGATCGACAGGCCTACTCTAATCCCATGACAATCAAGCCGAGTACTGAATGCAATGATGAAAGTGTAGGGTGGCAGGGATCTAGCCCAGTAGCATTGGTGGTGAAGGCCTTAGGGCACCCATGGGTCGTAGGGGATAAGAATAGGCTAAGGGTTGAGAGTGCATGGTTTTAGGATCATGGTATATAGGGCTGAGGGACAACAAACCAAGGTTTAGGGGTATAAGATTAAGGGTATAGTATAAGGACAATGGAAGGAGGGGCCGAAATGAAGGGCTGAGAATGAAGAGGGGGTTTGCCACCATGGAACACCTTAGGGCTGAGTGCATACACATGCTAGGGCATAGGGACTAGGTCTTTAGGACACCTGGGTATAGTGTACAATGTAATGTGGGTTGTAGGCATAACATTGGTGAAGGACTGAGAGTTTCATGGTTTAGGGTCTTAACTATGTTGAAGGACAATGTTTAGTGTTTTAGGGTATAAGGTTGAGGGTATAGGAATAGGTTGAGCAGGGATGAGGGCTGAGGTCACACAGGGTTTGGGAGTTTGCATAGGGTCTGGATTGATTAGGTTTTAAGCTTGGCTAAGCCATGGGTATGGCAGAAATGGAGGGGTTTTGAGGGGTGGGGCCAATGGCTGAGTGGTACATGGTAGGGGTGGCGGATATGGTGGCAAGGGGTGGCCGGAAGTTTTAAGTATAAGGTTGATGGATAATATTTAGGGTTTAGTTTATAAGGTTGAGGGTATAGGGTATATAGATGAGGGTCAAGGGTGTAGGGTTTATAGTTTAAGGTATAGGTTTAAGGGTTGAGGGATGGTGTTTAGGGACACGAGGGTCCAAACTAGGCACTTAAGTGGCAATAAAAATTTAGGAAAACAAAGTTAGGAAACTTGACATAAAAAATTGAATAAGCTATTAACATAATTTGAAACATATGTAAGAACATATTTTTAGAAAATTTAATGTTACAGTTTCTAAGATACTATTCCTTTTTTGGAAAAAAATAAATCTATTTGGTAAAAATTTGAAATTTCAATGCAGTTGTATTAAATTTTTAGGAAAAAATAAAAAGCACGTATATGTCTAACCAACCTAAGTATAAGCAAAAAATAGTATATTTTTTTGAAACTTTCAATATAAGTATAGACACATTCTCGAATGTGCCACACTTTTTTTGTAACTTTTTTGCAAGTAAATAATTAGTGATGATGTTTTATTAATTTTTTATTTTAAATATTAAAAAGTGTTTTTCTAACCACCATAACTTGGTCAAAAATTTATCAAATTATTATTATTATTATTATTAATCCTATAGTATGAGAAGTATAGAATGTGTCACATCTTTTGGATTCAAAATATATGAAATCGTTTAAGAATTATAGATGTTTCTTAATCAACTTATCAATTAGGACATTAGTGAGAATGTATGTAAAAAGTCAATAATAATTATTTATTATTTAATTCCATATAAGGAATATCTTATATTTTTTGAAAGACGAAAATTTTCTGAATAAACCCTTTTTGTTTTATTAAATTCAGATTAAGAAAATCGTCAACCACTTTTTGGACCTCCTTGATCTTGTACTCACCCATGACAATGTAGGGTTAAGTTTATATGGTATAGGGATTAAGCGTATAAGGATTAGGGTGAAGAGTTGAGAGTGTGTGCTTTAGGGTATAAGTATAGTGTTGAGGGGGCAAATGTTTAGGGTTTAAGGCAGCAAGGCTAAGGGCATAGGGATGAGGATTGAGAGAATAGGGTTTAGGGTTTAAGGTATAGCGTTGAGGGTTGAGGGATTAGGGCTTAAGTATAGGGTTGAGGGTATAGGGTTGAGGGTTGAGTGTTGAACTTTTATGGTTGAGGAATAATGTTCAAGGTTGAGTGTCTAAGGTTAAGTGTATAGGTATAGGGTTTAGGTAAGGGTCTGGAGAGCATGGCTCATGTGATCATGGCCGAGAGTGCATGGTCGGGGATTCAGCGCCGGGGCTGAGTGGCAACAAACCAAATGGCTCATGCCGAGGTCTGGGAGGGGGGCAGGCACAGAATGAGGCCTATCGTGGTGGCCCGCGCCTGCCCAGGGCCTGGATCAGGGGTTTGGGCATAGGGCTGAGGGATAAATGTCTGTGGATCGAGTGTAAGGGTTGTCAAGTGCATGGCATATTGAAAATGGGTTTTAGGGTGGATAAATGGAGGGTAAATGTATAGGGGTCTGAAGGAGTGTTGAGTATAGGTGGTGGTTGAGGGTGGTGGAAGGGAAAGGACATGGAGGGTGGTGGTGGAAGGGGTGGAATGAAGATTTGAATGGATGGATATGTATTCCAGGGGTCGAGGGATACCGTCTCAAGGACGAGGGAAGAAATAAGGCAAAGAGGTTGGTCACTTAGGGTATGCAAGGCACAGTGAAGGCCTAGAGTGTGCATGGTCGACTTAAGCATAAATGGCTCATCACCGTTTAGGGCCTGAGTATAGCCAAATGGGACATATCGAGGGTTAGGTTCAAGGCTTAAGGTCGAAATTATGGTTCTGAGGGGTCAAGGGTTTACGATTGATGGATAATGTTTAGGGTTGAATTTATAAGAGCAAGTCTATAGGGTATAGGGATTAGGGTTTAAGATATTGGGTATAGGGTTTAGGGTATAAGGCATAGGGTTAAGGGTTGATAGTTTGTGGTTTAGTTTTTAAGAATAATGTTGATGGACAATGTTCAAGGTTTAGACTATAATTTTGAGGGTATAGGGTATAGGGATGAGGGTTGAGGGTGTAGGGTTTAGGGTTTAAGGTATAGTGTTGAGGGTTTATTGATAGTGTTTATGGATCATGAGGGTATAGGGATTGGTTGTATAAGGCAAAGGGTCAAGAGTTAAGAGTGTATTTTTTAGGGTTTAAGTATACTATTGAGGAACAATGTTCATGGTTCAGGGTATAAGGTTGAGGTTATAGGGTTTATGGATAAAGTTTGAGGATGTAGCTTGTTTAGGGTTTAAGGTATACAGTTGATGGTTAAGGGATTAGGGCTTAAGTATAGGGTTGATGGTTGTGGGTTTACAGCTAAGGGATAATGTTTAGGTTTGAGTTCCTAAGGCTAACTATATATTGTATATGGATTAGGTTTTAGGTATTGGGTATATTGTTTAGGGTATGGGTTGAGGGTATAAGACATATGGTCAAGGGTTGAGAGTTGAGGGTTTACAATGGAGGGATAATGTCCAGGGTTGTGTCTCTAGGGTTAAGTGTAAAGGTATAGGAATTGAGGGTATAAGGCATAGAGTGAAGGGTTGAGAGTGTATGGTTTAGGGTTTAAGTATAGGGTTGAGGGACAATGTTAAGGGTATATGGTTGATGGATAGTGTTCAAGGTTGATTTAATGTTTCCTCTATGGAAACCCATAATCTTGACTATGTATTGTTGTTAGAAGGAGGCTAATATTGTGGCCAAGACTGAGGATAATAAATCAGCAATTAAACTTGAAAGTATAGATACATTATAAAATAAGACTATAATTTCACTTGATGCACAAATGACATAATTAAGAATAGTAGAAAAAAATATATCATACCCTAATTTTGATTAACTTTAAACAAAAGTTAGCTATCAGAATTGTATTAGGGAAATCTAAATTCTTAAGAAATATTAGCCTCCTAACCTAATTTATAACCCTAGGAAATTGAAGAAAATAAGACATACTTTTGAGTTACAAACCTTAAGAAATGCATCAAATGTAAAATGTGAGTGCTTTTAAAAAGTTGAAATTTTCACATTTTGTGCAACATGTGCTCACACTTTAATGCAACTGTGTTTTGGGAATTCCTAAAAATGGTAAAAAAATAGTTAACCCATGATCTAGGCCCATATGCTCTATTATTCTCCTTCAATGCATTATCCAAAAAATGCTTTTTTCATGCTATTGGGGAAAGAACACACATTTTCACATATTCCACCACCTTTGCACCACATATTTTTTGTTTTCCAATGCAACAAAAAAGAAATACTAGAGTTTTTACATGAAATTTGAGTATATGAACACACATTTTCATGTTTGTAGTGTTGCAAAGTTAATTATGATTTTTTTTTTTTTAATTTCATATTATTGATTGGTTATTTCCATAGTTTTTGCTAATTCTATTATATTTATATAGAATTGAATGTTAAAAATGAAGCAACTACGTGAAAATCTCTAATTTTCTTATGAGTTTGATGTAAGAAGAAAAAAAAACTATGCATAATTTGGTAGTGTCTCAAATTGAATCTCATATTTTAAGGTATGTTTTCTTCATACATATGCTTTACATTTTCCTTAATTTTCCATGGGTTGATATTTTATTCACTATTCTCCTACTTCATATTTCACCTTTAAATATCACTTGAACCACTTTGATTTCTTATGTTGGTTTATCACTTCTTATTATGCATGTTTAATATAATGATTTGAATTTTTTGTTATATTCATGCTTATTAAATTTACCTTACTATGATGTTAGTATTTGAACATTGAATACTTGTCTTATCATATAGTGGCATATGTTTCCTTTAGACGTTACACATTGAGCATGAACTCTTATATTTACAAGTAGTTTAAACACAAGAAACATTATGAGTTTTGCTAGAAATTACAATTCAAGCACCATAAGAATGTTAACTATGGGAAAATCTATCAGTAACACCTTGAATAAATCTATAATTTATGACTTAATTTTTTAGGACGCTTTTCCTATCACATTATAATTTGAAAGAAGAATCTAAAGATTTTCCATACTTGTAGAAATTTGTGGTTCTACTACACTCTCTTGGAGTATTTGAATCTATCTCAAGATTAATCCATCCATTAAAACTATAGACATATTAGGACAAGGCTAATCTAGAATTATTTTAGACAATTGGTCCTACTAGTTGCAACCTCAATTACACCTTAAACACAAATCAATATCATGGTCATAACTAGTTATATATAGCTAGCAACATGGGATTAGATATTTCCAATTTTTATTTCTAGAGTGTAATTTACTTTTCTCAAAGGCCAATCTGCATAAGAGGATTTATTTTTCACCTAATCATGCTCATAATAGGTTATCCAGCTTCACAATGATGTTAATGAGATACGAAACCATTTCCATCCTTCTTAAATTAGTTTTAGATTGCATAATTTTTACCAACCCAATTTAATGTAACACCAAATGTAAAAAATAGGCTTTCATGGCTAGGGCTTGTAGAAGGCCACAAAGATATTTAAAGTTCTCTTTAGATTTGAATTTAAGTTTTAATAGTTAAAGGGACATTTATATGATTAAAGATCCAATTGATGGAAAGAAATGGGTAAATTGAAGGTCAACACTAAACCTTATGAATAAATGTAACTAAAATAGACAAGGATTTGGTTTAACATCTCTTTGTTGAAATGCATTATTATATTCAAAAATTTCCTTTCCATATCTTTACAATAGTGGTATCATTCCTTCCCTCAATTCCATTAACAAATCCATCAATTACCTTATCATGATTTTAGAGCCATTCCCATTTTAGTGAGGAAAACTTATCCTTCCCATTCATTCTTATGATATTATTGCATATATCCTTTTCAAATCCGGGGGATATCATGCATTCCCTCTTCATCAATACATTGGCATCACAATCCTATACCTACATCACCACTAGGGACTTATTGCCTAACATATAACAAAGAAGCATGCACCTATATGGTAATCTTATGTACTTAAATAGGTGTTTTTCACCACACCCTTCCATTTACATTTTCCCACACTAGGGTAAACCTTCTAGCTTGAAAACTTAATTATTACACTTATATTTCATATTTTATTAATTAAACTTGCACATGCACAATGCAAGATTGTGCTAGTTCCATTCACACATTCCCATGCATGAATTCCGCTGTCTCCCCTTTGTCTATCCTTCTGATTAATCTCTTATGATATCACTGAATATATACTTTTCATATTTTTGGGAAAGCATGAATTCCCTCTTCATTCCCTTTGCTGCCCTTTGTTTGTCATGTTTCAACATAGACCCTTTCACATACTATCAAACCTGCAACTCCTTGCATTTCATGTTGGTAGACGAAGCCTAATCAGAATCAGAGGTTAAATTTTCCACACTTTTATCAGCACAGTTTCCCCCCAAATTTATTTAACTAGGTCAAGGGGTAGCGCCCCCAAGACGAGGTCAAGAAGAAATGCCCCTAGCGTGCTCCCTATTATGATATAGGGCAGGGTCAAGGGGCAATGCCCCCATGGGGGCTCGAGGCCAATGCCCCTGAAACCTCTCACATTTTATTCTTATTTTATAAAGGCGTTGGGTGTTATTTTCTCTATTGGTTGACATAAAAAACCCTAATTTTGTAACCGACATAAGTCTTGATAAAAGGCTAAGGGTTTGGGTTTCTGTTGACATTGTATTGTAGCATTTGCAGTGGTATTGAGCTACAAGGATTACTAGTAATCGGTTTGATTTACTAGATAATAATATTGGACTCTCTGTTGGTGGATGTAGCCCAAGTTTGGGTGAACCACGTTAAATATTGTCTCTTGCTGTTATTATTTTTGTGTTTTTCATTCCTCTATTTAATCTTTATTTGCATGTAATTGATATTTTCTGCATACAATTCCTAACAAGTGGTATCAGAGCAGGTTGTGTTCGATTATTGTCTATAAGAAGGTCTCACAGTTGAGTGGGAGTCTCACGGTTAAGTGGGAGCAATGGCGGATGAGGGTAAATTGAAGGTAGATAAATTCAATGGGTAGAACTATCAGTTATGGAAGATGCAGATGGATGATTATCTCTATCAAAAGGATTTATGGAGACCATTGGAAGGAATAGCCAAGAAACTGGCAGGAATGAGTGATGAGGAATGGAATCTTCTGGACAGAAAGGCACTAGGAGCCATTCATTTATGCTTGGCACAATTGGTGTCATTCAATATTACAAAAAAGACAACTCAATAGTTGATGGAAACCCTTGCGAAGTTATATGAAAAGCCTTCCACTTCAAATAAGGTATTTCTCATGAAGAGTTTATTAATATGAAACTGGCAGAAGGTGGGTCAGTTGTTGATCATTTAAATGAGTTTAATACTATTACCAGTCAATTAACTTCTATAAATGTAAACTTTGATGAAGAAGTTAGGGCTCTTTTGATTCTGTGTTCTTTGCTTGAAAGCTAGAATAGCTTGGTCATGGTTGTTAGTAATTTTTTTTCTAGTTCAAATACATTGAAATTTGATGATGTTGTTGGTGTTATTTCGAGTGAGAAAATTCATAGGAAAAACTCAGGTGGAACATCCACATCAAGTAGTGTTTTGAATGCAAAAAGTAGGGGCATAACAAAGGAGAGGAAAAAATTCTGGAAGTCATGGGAAGTCATGAGGAAAATCAAAGGACAAAAGGTCCCAATCTAGAGACAAGAGGGATTGTTGGTATTGTGGTAAGCCAAGTCATTTAACGAAAGATTGTTGGTCTCTAAAAAATAAAGGAGAGAAAAAGGAAGGAAATAATGAGGCAAATGTGGTAGGTAATAAATCTAATGAGGATGCTTTGATTCTTTCCCTTGATAATGATGAAGATTCTTGGGTGTTAGATGTTGGATACTAGGAAAATTGAGAGGGGGGTGAATCAGTGTTCAATAATTTTGATTTGAAAATAGATTTAAAACCATCAACAACAATAATTGAACTTTATATAACTTTAGCAGCACATAACAAATGAAATCATGCAGTCACATCAATGATCACGATAAGACCAAATATTTTTACATGGAAACCTTGTTAGGGAAAAACCACAGTGGAGATTAATCCACAAAGTTCACTCTGTTAAGAGTAAAATAAAAGAGGGGAATGCACTTGCATTCAAGTGAACTACCTAGAGCTCACTGCTCAAAAGAACGAGGCTCACTTCCTTACAATTATAATATAGATTGCAACAAAATTTGAACTGAGAGTATAGCATCTACAAATGTCTGGATTCAATTCCACTAAAGTGCACAATCAAACTTTGGACCTTCTGTCCAATTCACACTTCTACTCAACTCAACTCTACTCTGTTGCTGAAAACCCTTATGTAGCACAACTAAAATTCACTTAATAGATCTTCTAATATCAACTATTCTACTATTTTTCACACACACATACCTTTGTTTTCACATCATACTAATTCAAAGTGAATTACCGATCTTCCTTGTATATCTGCTAAACCAAAAATTCAATGTATGTCAGCTTCACAACAAGATACAATATTCCTGCTTATGTTGACCCAAATCATAAGTTGTAATTTATGTGTACCTACACAATTCAGCTAGACTTATAGTAGGGACTCACACCAAGGTTCCAAAACATAAGATATAGCAAGATAATTACTCCACATACATCCGTGATATACCACATCAGGCATGTCAGCCTCAATGAAAAAATAGATCATGAATCATGCCACCAAACCTCTTAACTCGAACTATGATTAATACAACACAACAAAAATTCTTCAATAGAATAGTGTACGTGCTAAGAAAAGTTTCCTGGAGATCCACACCATGAAATAGTGATCTGAAGAAGTAATTAGATCAACTTACCAACCGGATGTCCTATTCTTCACTTTCTCTGCTAGTAGAATTCAAAAGCTTAGATTCCTTGCCGGTATAAACACTGGACTAACACTGGGGACCAAAATGTTGACTGTAGTTGCCATCAATGAGAACACAAGTAGCCAAAAATGATCTCTCAAAGCGATATGCCAACATTAGATTTAGGGGCTTCATTTCATGCTACACCCCATAGAAGTTATTTTCTTGATTATGTCCAAGGGGATTTTGGGTTGGTTTATTTGGGAGATAACGAGCCCTATTAGATTGTTGGAAAGGGAAGAATCAAGATTAAGTTTCAGAATGGGAATCATTGGCTACTACATGACATAAGGCATGTTCCAAAGTTAAAAATAAATTTAATTTCAGCAGGGCAACTAGATGATGAAGGTTGTGTTGTTACATTTAGTGATAAAAATTGGAAAGTTACAAAAGGTGCCTTAGTGGTAGAAAAAGGTGTGAAAGTAGGCACCTTATATCTTTGTACAGGTCATACTATTCCTTCTACTTTAACTATTGCAAATAAAAATCAATGTTCAGGAACAGTTGTTGTAGTTCAGCAGGCAAAAACATAGACAGTTGCTATGGATTTTGAATCAGCACTATGGCATATGAGTGCAGAAGGTATGAAAGTACTTTATTCAAAGAATGTTTTACTAGGTCTGAAATGTGTTAACATGGATTTATGTGAAAGTTGTGTATAGAAAACAAAAGAGAGATAGTTTTCTCAAGGATGGGAAGCAAAAGAAAGATGATAAATTGGAGCTTGTGCATACAGATGTATGGGGACCATCAAGTATCTTCTCTTGGTGGCTCTCAGTACTATGTCACTTTTACTGATTATGCAACAAGGAAGGTATGGATTTATTTCCTTAGGTAGAAATTTGATGTATTTGAAACTTTTAAGAAAATGGAGAAGCTTGGTTGAGAATGAGACAAGTAAAATGTTAAAATGTCTCAGATCTGATAATGGTGGTGAGTATTGTAGCAAAGATTTTGAAGATTATTTTTCCTCAAATGGTATTCATAGGCAGAAAACGGTTCCAAGGACTCCACAAGAAAATGGAGTGGTTGAGCACATGAACAAAACAATAATGGAGTGTGCACGGACTATAAGATTGCATGTTGGGTTTCCTTTAAACATGTGGGCATAGGCTATAAATATTGTTGTTTATTTAATTAATAGAGGTCCTTTAGTTCCCTTGGGTTGTGGTATTCCAAAGGAAGCATGGACAGGTAAGAAGGTGAGTTATTATTTTCTCAAGACCTTTGGTTGTGAAGAATTTGCACATGTAGATTCTGAAAATAGAACCAAATTGGATGCAAAATTAAAGAAATGCATATTTGTTGGATATGGCATTGATGAATTTGGTTATAGGCTTTGGGATTCTGAAAATCAAAAAATTGTGAGAAGCAGGGATGTCATATTCAATGAGAAAGTTTTGTACAAAGATCAGTTGCAACAACATGAGAAGAAAGAAAATGATTATGTAGTGTTGGATGATACACCAAAGAGCAATGTTCCAGTGGTTCCTCATGCTCCACGACAACAACAACAACAAATACCACAAACTTTAGTGAATGTTAGACAATCTTCAGGGATAAGTAGACCTCCATAATGATTTTCTCCCTCTTTGTATTCTATTTTGTTAACAGATGCTAGGGAACCTGAAGGGTATGATGAAGCTATGCAAGTGAATACAAAGTTTCTATAGGAGCATGCAATGGAAGAAGAAATGGACTCATTGCTGAAAAATGAGACTTGGAAATTATGCAAGTTGCCTGCAGGTAAAAAGGCTTTACCAAACAAATGGGTTTACAGGATGAAAGAGGAAGATGGAGGTAAAAACAAATTTAAAGCCAAGTTAGTTGTAAAAGGATTTGCACAGAAAAAGGGCATTGATTTTGCTGAAATTTTTTCTCCAGTTGTTAAGATGAATTCTTTTCATACTATTTTAATTATTGTGGTTGTTGAAGATTTGCATTTGGAATAGCTAGATGTGAAGACTGCCTTTCTTCATGGTGATTTGGAGGAGGAGATATATATGGAACAACCCCAAGGATTTGAGGTCAAAGGAAAGGAGAAATTGGTGTGCAGATTGAAGAAGAGTTTATATGGCTTGAAAGAAGCACCTCGATAATGGTACTTAAAATTTGATAGTTTTATGGTTGAGCAAGGCTACAACAGGTGTACTTATGACCATTGTGTTTATTTTAAGAGGTTGGATAATGACAACCACATTATTTTATGTTTATATGTTGATGACATACTTGTAGCGGGGTCTAACATGGATCACATAAGTGAGTTAAAACAATAGTTAGCAAAATCATTTTCTATGAAGGATTTCGGGGTAGAAAAAAAATCCTTGGTATGAGAATTTGTAGAGATAGGAAGAACAAAAAATTGGCTCTATCTTAGGTTGGTTATGTTGAAAAGGTGTTGCAGAGATTCCACATGGAGAATGCAAAAGTTTTTAGCACACCTTTTCCTAGTCATTTGAAATTGACTAAGGAGATGTGTCCAAAGAAACAAGAGGAGGAAGATAAAATGTCCAAGGTACCATATGCTTTAGCTGGAGGAAGTTTAATGCATGCCATGGTATGCACAAGACTAAATATTGCACATGTTGTTGGAGTCATAAGAAGGTATATGAGTAATCTCGGATTGGAACATTGGAATGCGGTAAAATGGGTTCTCAGGTATTTGAGAGGTACATCCAATAAATTTTTATGTTTTGGGGGCTCTAATACTGATTTAGCAGGTTATGTAGACTCAGATTTGGCAAGGGATATTGATATCGAGTGGAGTACTATAGGTTATTTCTTTACTATAGGTGGGACAATAGTAAGTTGGATCTCATGGTTGCAAAAGGTGGTTGCTTTATCTACCACGGAGGTAGAGTATGTAGTTGCAACAAAGGCAAGCAAGGAGATGATATGGCTGCAATCTTTCATGGAAGAATTGGGCAAACAATAGGCCACCAGTTATTTGTTTATAGATAGTCAGAGTGCCATACATCTTGCAAAGAATTATGCCTTGCATTCAAAGACCAAACACATACAATTGAGGTATCACTTCATTCGGTCGGTGTTGGATGATGGACAATTAAGCCTAGAAAAGATACATACAGATGACAATCCAACAGATATATTTACAAAGGTAGTGCCAAGGGATAAGTTGAGCTCCTCTTCAGCTTCAGTTGGTCTTCAAGACTGAAAACTAAAATTAGAACACGGTCCAAGGTGCTTATTTCCAGTGTGAGCTATAGGGTCAGCGGTATTATGCTCAGTCTCCAAGTGGGAGGTGATATGGGGTGGAGTCTGATCAGTCTCCAAGTGGGAGATTGTTGGTATATGGAGCCTAATTAGACTCAGAGGTTAAATTTTCCCCATTTTTATTAGAGTGGTTTCCCCCTAAATTTATTTAACAGGGTCAAGGGGCAGTGCCCCTTGCGAGGGTTTGGGGGCAGTGCCCCCAAGATGGGGTCAAGGGGAAGTGCCCCTGGGATGCTCCCTGTCGTGATATAGGGTAGGGATGAGGAGCAGCACCCTCGAAACCTCTCACATTTTTTATTATTTTATAAAGGCATCAAGTGTTATTTTTTTATTGGTCGACATAAAAAAACCCTAATTTTGTAACCGACATAAGTCTTGATAAAAGGCTAAGGGTTTGGGTTTCTATTGACATTGTATTGTAGCATTTGTAGCGATATTGAGTTTCAAGGATTACTGGCTATAATTGGTTCAATTTACTGGATAATAATATTGGACTCTCTATTGGTGGGCGTAGCCCAAGTTTGGGTAAACCACGTTAAATATTGTCTCTTGTTGTTATTATTTATATTTTTTTCATTCCTCTATTTAATCTTTATTTGCATGCAATTGATATTTTTTGCATACAATTCCTAACATTTCACTCCCCTTTGTTTGTTAAAGGCCTCTTTGGACTATCATATATTGGACTACACTATTGAGTTTAATGAACTTTCATAGTACTTGCAAAGTTATTTATACATTTTTCTCTCTTTGTTAGTCATATGTCAACATAGAGCTATCACTATAATATTATAGACATTATACAACCTAATTATATGATTGCTTTCAAATTTGTGTATGATATTGCACATCCTAATTTCATGATTAATTTTAGATTTATGTAAGAGGTTTTTTTACTCATATTTTATTAATTAAACTTGCACATGTACAATGTAGGATTGTTCTTGTTCTATTCACACAGTCCCATACATAAATGTCATTTTCTTCCCTTTGTTTATCCTTCCCATTCATCTCTTATGTTATCATTACATATATCCTTCTCATATTTGGGGGAAAGCATTCATTCCCTCTTCATTCCATTTTCTACCCTTTTTTTAAGATAGAGCCTATCACTTACTAATAGACATGCAACTCCTTGCATTTGGCTGCCCTTTTTTTTTTTAAATACCTATTCAGACTCTCTAATATAATGGAATACACTATCGAGTTAAATGAAATTTTCACGATACTTGTAGAGGTATTTATACATGTTTTTCCCTTTGTTTGACATATTTCAACATAGATATTGTCACTATCATCTTATAAAAATTATACAACCTACTTATATGATTGCTTTTAGATTTGTGTATAAGATTGCACATCATAATTTGATGACTAATTTTAAATTTGTGTAAGAGATCGCATTACTCTATAGTACCATGATGGAACTAATATTTATCTCTTTTTCATGCTACATATAAAATTCTTCATCATGCCAAGAAAATGATCAAAGAGTCTAACACTAGATGAGTAGGAAGCTAAGAATGTAAAGAAAGGAGAAGGAATGAGGAAACTTCATGAAAGTAGGAAATTAAACACCATAGAAGAAGACATGGAAATTCAAGAGGAGCATGAACCATCAACTATATGTAAGATATATATAGAATTGGTAGCATAAAGGAAAAATGAAAAAGCTTCATGCAACGGTAAATTTGAATCCCATAGTTGGAGACGCGTCATCTACCACAAGACAAGATGGAGGCTTACCATCTACCACATCTCAACTTGAAAGTACATAATCAATCACATGTGAAGATGGAGGTACACCATCTTTCTCATCTCAACTTCAAGGTACATGATTTATTTTGTCTCTGATTGAAAGTATGCCATATATCCCATCTCATTTAAATATTGATGAAATTCTTAATGTTGAGGAAAATTTACCTTTGAGAACACCTCCTAGAGTTTTATGTACAAAACCAAGGTTTTTGATTGATATTGATGAGAATATTTTGTAGCCTCGATAGTTGATAAGATTCCAAAATGTACTTGTAGAAGATATGCTAATAAGATTTGGAGATTATTTTTTAGAAAAATAAATGAAAGCAGAAGACATGTCAAATACTTTTGGAAATGATAAGAAATATAAAATATAAGTCCATTATGAATATTCTTGGGCTAAGAACATTGAAAGCTTTAGGTGAAAATCTTTTTTTGAGAGTCTAATGAGTGCATATGAGAGTGTGGGTACCACCTCATGCATGAAAGATAGTAATGTCACACATGTTATTACATCAACAATAGTAAGTAATCAAAACAAGAAAGCTCATATCATTAGAAAGATAATTGAAGCATTGAGAATAAATAGAAAAACTTTATTGAGAGTTATTGGAAGACACCAAAGAGTTGAGGACACAAATAATAATGAATTATGGGAATTCTTTGGTAGACTACCACGGAAAGATAAATTAATTGTTGAAACCTTGAGATCCTTGATTGAATAATTCTAGAAGAATAACACAAGGGTATCTCCCAATAAAAGAGATGTTGTAAGAAGGGTAGTTGGTAGTCGAAACCGTGAGCCGCATCTAAAGCTTTTTCCAAATATGACTCAAGCACAAATTTTTCTTAATTTCTAGAGATGTATCCTCAAGTTAAAAATTTTCAAATATTTTTTGAAATTCTCAAGCGTTTCTATGTCAAAATAAATCACAGACACTGGTGGCACCTTTAATTTTTGGAAATTTGAAGTGCCCATATTGAAAATTTTTCCTTTGCACACTTAGAAGTGCACCTAAAAAATATGCCTAAGTGACCTACTTTGGAGGGTCATAATTCAGAGCTGGTTGATTTTTATGCCAAACCCCTCAGTTGAAATACTCATGTGACATATGTGAACATGCAGGTTAGTTTTTAGCTTCCCATGATGATTTTTTATAGTGTTTTGAAAAGCGAAGCTTGGGGTTTTGACACTTTTCTTCTATTTGTGAACTCTCAGTTCTGCGAAGTGACCTCCCGTTCAAGATTATATTCACAACTGGATGATCATCAAGACAAAAGAATTGTTTCTCTCCATTCTCCCCACATTCATATGCTCCCTAGTCCTATTTTAGAGCCTCGGGATATGATTTGCTATTTTTTTGAGATCAAAAGTAAATGCAGTTTGTGTTGATTTTACATCTACACTTCCAAAACTTTTCAAGGTGGTCAACTTTGACCCCTAATATCTCATGAAGAATAATGACGGAAGGAAATCCCTCTTGCACACATAGTCATTATACCTAAATGATCTAATTTTTTTTTGTGGCAGCTTCCCAAGTGGTGATTTGATATATTTTCAAGAAGGTGACTGAGTGAGTGCTAATTGGTTTTGAACAAGTGCAGTTGTAGAAAAGTTTGACTGATCAACTTTGACTTTGAATATCCTACACCTCAAAATCTCTTTTACAGAGCTGTTTGTTGCATTGCATTCTTGGTTCAAATTTCTACATGCCTGTGCATTTTCATGACTCTAGGAGGTCGTTTGACAAGTTTCCCAGGGCGATTCTAGAGGCCACTTGACCAATTTTGATCATTGTTCAAACATGCCAGAAAGCAGATTTTAATGACAGCCTAGTTCATGTTTTCACCTTGAATGCATTTAGAAGCTATCTCAGATCAATTCAAGGAAAAAAATTGTTTGGAAACAAATTTTCTTTTAAGTTGGGCCTACATGGGGACCCTGACATGCCTTGCACAGTTGTGAAACTATAAACATTTCATTGTGGCAATCACTTCAAGTAAATTGCTTTCAATAGATCAACATATGGAGGAGTGAACAATCATAATTTCCCTCAAGGGTTGAAGGCAAAGAACCAATTTTTAAATATAGAGTTTGAAAGATATACCATTAATTGTATGGTGGTCATGGACATTAAGAAGAGTTATTTTGAGGCATCTATGGAGTTTTGGTAATTGGGCACAATGATCTTGTTTAGTCAATAAGGTTGGTTATTTCAATATGACAAGTGTTCCAGGGATTTCTAAAATAAATGAAATATTTCAATGCATTGAGAGAAGACATTCCATATTTTATTCTACCTTATTTTTGGTAAAATGAGGAGTACATCCCTCTATGAGGTAATATGAAAGGGGCAGTAGAGACCTTTTGATCATATGTATAGAAGATGGTGCTTCACTTGAACTTACCTTGAGATAAAGTCAACACTTTTTACTCTTGTTAGGTTTTATGAACAACTCCACAGTTAGCAGGAGGCTCCAGTGATGGACATACAAGAGATAAAAACTCTAAGTAAAGGAAGCTTATCTCACTATAATTTTTGAACAATAGAGAATGAGGGTATTGAAAGACTCCATCTTTGGATCGGTGGAGGGAAGTGTCTTAGTTAAGTTACCATGGGATAATGCAATATTCAGATAACAATGGTGGGAACCTCATTGAGCTGTGACTGTGTGAGTGCACTACACTTCATCTACCTCATGGTTGTAAATACTTTCAAGATTTACAGATGAAGCTCGAGTATAAAGCCAAATGGACTTGTCAAATTGTTTTCATGATGATAGCCCTATTTTGTTCTCACACCTGTGAATGCATCATGTCTTTCTGGTATAGAGGACATGTTACTAAGCAACCACGACTCAGGATATTCTGTGATGTTCGATTAATGGTTGAATCGATGTATGGGGGATGCATTCCATCTGAAGTTTTATGTGATTGGAGATGCACTTAATATGGAAAAAAGCTCATCAAATGATTGGTGCTGGTCTGGAAACTTCAAAATGATGAGTAGGATTGTGGTCAACAATTGTTCAACATAATAAATAAGGTAGATGTGGGATTATACGTTCCTACAATTCAAGGATATAATGATAGAGGGAAGTTACAATGCTTGGAGAGAGATATTGAAGCATAGTTAATGGCTTGGGCAGATTTGATTAGTATCCAAACTGAATTCGATAGGCACAAGGACCTTGAAATTTTCTTGTTGTTGGGGGCGACCAACGTACTATCAAAAGGGCGCCACCATCATTTGAGCTGAAATTGGGTTAGTTTGATATTACAATGGAAATCTCGGTATAAATACAAGAAACAGTAGGACGTTATGTTCCAGATGTGCATTTGCTAAGAAGGACCTATTTGCAGTTGCAGAGCAGAGAGAATGAGTTAGGGTTTGGCATCATCTATCGCCCATTGCATCTCCCTTCTCCAACTCTTTTCTGCAACGCGCGATGCTTCCTCTTTTCCATGCTCATCGCTGGATGTGTTTCATTTTCTCGTTTGCTCATGCGATTTGTGATGTGAAAGAGTTTGGTGGGCCCCAGTAGAAAATTAAGGTAAAACATTTAAAAAGATAAAATATTGCTAGAATGCAAATTTTGAAAACAATGTGGCCCGATAAAAGTTACAAACCCCATCATTTAAAAAGCAATTATTTTAATGAATGTGCAAATCAAAATGAAAAAAGGTTAACTGGACCCCGTGAATTGTAAAATGAGCATGGGAAAAGCTATAGGTGAAATGTTTTACCCCAGGGATAATTTGAATGCCTCCAACATAATGGGGAAAATATTTTAATAAAATATGAAGTAAATGGTGCAAAATAAAAGGAGTGCATGGGGTGAGATATTTTAATTGCACGGGTAAGGGCATAATGAAAACTAAGGATTAAGATCCTCCACTATAAAGTTATTATATTTTATTTGCTAGAGATAAATGTCCAAAGTGCAGCTATAGCAAAATGGGAGCAGAGGTAAAATGTTTTATAGGTGAAATTGAGCATTTGCAGCCAAGTGAATGGAGAAAGATGTAAATGGGATAAATATTTTTACCAGAACAAACCAGAATATAGCAGAAAATTTGTTTTCATAGGGGTGAAAACTATTCATGGGAGGAATCATATTGTGAATGAAGGCAAGATACAGAGGCAAGGTGGTTTTATTGTAGTTGAGAAGAGAGGAGAGTGGCTTTTCATTTCTTGTTGTTGACGAACAAAGAATAATATTTCCAAGTTTCTTCTACATATTTATTTTGAGGGCTACTTCTCCATCCTTTTATTCTCTTTTCTTTATCATTTGAGGGGTTCAATTTTTAAGTCCTAAATTGGCCTAGGTGAGCAACTAAAGTCAGAAAATGCATATTGTAAAGAATAATGATGAATAGAACAATTAATTGTCTTGTGTTAGAATCATGTATGTAATGATCTTAAAATGGTTTTACAAAAGCTACAGACTATGAGAGAAAATCTTAGTTCTGAGATATATACTCTCCTTTGTAATTTTCTTGTAGATTATGAATAAAAGGGATAATGATCTTTTTGTTTGTCTTCAGTTGTTTTGATTGAATGAGTGGGTTTGTTTTTTGCTTCAATTCAAGGAATTGATTTAATGCTTAAATGAAATCATAGGTATATGAGGAAAGAGCATAGGATTTGGTAAGAAGTTATGTTTCAGATGTAGTGAGTTGAATACTACAAGGTAGTATGACAATAGTCCACCCATTTCTAAGATAAATGGCTAATGTATTACTAGTTGTTTCCAATTTGAATTTTTTATCCCAATTGATGAAGCATTGGTCTCTTTATTAAGTTATTTTATAGATATTTGAGTAAGTGTTGTGCCTAGCTAGGGATTCAGAATGAGAATGAAAATTATTAAATACTTTCAATTACAGTGTATGAATCTGAAGTCCCACTTAATTCCTAGCAATAGGTAGATATTTATTTAAAGGTCAGCCAAACCTTTGATGAGTAATGTCTATTTTCACTTAGTAGGAATAGATTTGTGTATATAAGTGTCCTCCATTATATCAGTATCACAAGAAAATGATAAGGAACACCCTCCTAGGTCTCACAGAGCCTAAAGAGTAGCAGTAAGGGCCTTGAAATCCTTACTTGTTTGTTGGCCCATACATTTGAAGTTTCTTGAGCATAAGGGTTGGCTGCCCTTTAGAGGATTTCGAGGTTTAGTTGGAAAAAACACCAATAGATTAGAGAATCTGCTAGGGAGAATTTTTTATCTCTATGTTTTAGATTGTTGTATCATAGAGTCAAGAATTTGGTGGATCTAAACATCTTGTTTAAATAATTGATAAGTTCTTAGACTGAGAAAAGGTTTTATTGCAACAAAGATCAAAGGATTTGAGTGTGAATCCATTGTTGGAGAAGACCCAGAATGAGATTTACTCTTGAAAGACCTTCATATATCTTGAAATTTATTCCTTTGTGAAAAGAGGTGACAACTCTATCTAAAGATCTTGCTAAAGATGTGAAGAAAAATCCTAGAGTGGCAGAATTTGTGGTCAGGAAGAAAGGTTAACAATTGCTACAAGTTTTCAGGTATTCTCATAAATTTAAATAAAGCATTATTCTATTTGAAAGCATTTTATGAGAAATCTTTAAGACTTTAGATGATAAATGGCTCCCTATTAGATGAAATTGCATTAAGAAAGCAAATAATAGTAGTTATTTTCATACTTCTAGTGTGTAATATGTAATATCTATAATGACTTGAGAAGTATGCTTATTTCTGAATTATGCCTCTGAGAAAGCTTTAGGGAACTAAGATCTAATCTATATTTTAGAATCATGGTTGAATTAGTAAATGAGGTGGTTGATAATTATGTATGAAGTTGATAATGATTGAATATGGATATAAGAGGGTTTCCCTATGAAATAGCAAGAAAAAATATCTAGGAAAAATAATTTTTACTGTGCTCTCAAAGGGATTTTTCTATTGAAAGTTATATTCCATTGGATTTTAGTGGTATTAAAGGTTTCTCAAAGTTGATTCCTAAAAATTTTAGGAAATATTTACCTAAATTTACAACGCAAAGTTTAGAATTGGCCTCTAAGCATTTGCAAACATTCATGGATGTGATGGGGGATTACGAAGCTTTTTGTTCAATCTTTGAAGGATGATGCCAGAGAATGGTTCTCATATTTACTGGCATGTTCTATAGCTTCATGGAATCAGTTTATGATAGCCTTTGTACAACAATTTGGTGAAAGGGTAAATCCAAGTGTGGTTCAGAAAACTTTATGGAAACACATAGAAATGAAGATGAGTTGGTCCCTACTTTCAATCTTATATTTGCAAAGGCAATAAGGGATATTCTAGAAAGTATAAGACCAAATGATGTTGAATGTTTAGTTGTGTATCTTGGTTCATTTGATAGTAATATGAGCTATCTATTAAGAGATAAAGATCCTACAACATTACATCAAGCATATCAAAGTGCTATGGATATTGAGAACAATTTGAAATACTCAATGATGAAAGGATATTTGGTTGCAAGTGTTGGTTATCCCAACACACCTCATGAAAATAGAATTCAAGGATCATATAATAGATATGCTTGTCAAGATGATAATTCTTCTGCTGTTATGATTTCCCCACCATCAAAGTATGAAGATCATAGTGAGCTCCAAGTTGAATGTCAACGAAATTTAAGTAATGTTGATAAACAATCTTTTGTACAATAATTCTATGAAATGAAGAGACATAAGGGAGAGTCACCATATGAGATATTTTTGAGGTTTTTGGATGCCTTATTTGAGGTCTCCAAAAAATTTAGACTTGGGGATTTAGTGTGCATTGATTTGTTTTGTGAAATCTATGAATCTGGGCTAAGTAACTTGCCAAAGTAATTAAAACCCCATAACTTTGACCAAGTACCTAATTGGATAAATATTGTAGAATCAGCCAAGTGTGGTTATGAAAAAAGTGTGGTTTCTCAAAATGGAGACAACAACTATCCTATTGAGAAAAATTAGACAAAAATGCAAACAAGTGAAAAGAATATGTTAGAAGATGAACATTGTAATCAACTCACAAGCAACACAAATACTGAGCAACACAACAGTGATGAAGAAAAGGATAGATGGGATGGTAACAAAATAAATATGCATGAATGTTTTTCTTGTGATATCTTAGATGGTGGAGAAGAAAATGAGATACAAGGTGTTATTCCATGTCATGTTGTGATCAGTGAAAACAATGCACATGTTGATATTTCATTACAAACTAGTGATCATGATCTTGAAAGTGTAGCCTTAATATTTTACTCTAAAAAATTTGAACATGGTTTATGTAGTGATGAATTTTCTTTTGATGAAGATCATGATGAGGTTGATGTTTCTGATTGATTCTTGGAGGATTGTAACTACTCTTTTGAAGATGATTTAGAAGCATATTCCTCACATGAAAGATGCAGTGATATAAATGATCATGATGTCACTTGTCCACAAGTGGAGTAACAAATTACATGTGATGAATACCTGGAATGTACTCCAAGTTTTCTATCAATGTAGCATGTTAATTCTGTGAATGATGAAGAACTTGAAGATAAGCATATGTGTGTTCAATCTGTTGATTCAGAACATAATGCTAAATATGACAAACATGTTGATGAATGTGTGCATGCCCTTGCGACTCATGATTGTTTATATGAAACAGAGATGGAAATGTTTGTAGTACATGATAATGTACATGGTGATGAAACAGGAGGTTCATTCTAGAATGATCAAGTAGTACATTGTGACAAGTATATGGATCTTGATTGAACATTATTACCCAGTGATGATATTGAAAATCTTGTTGATTCATATGACAATAATTTTTTAGATTGTGTTGATACTGTCGAAGTTATTGATCCATGTGTAGAGTAGCCAAGAAATGAACATAAAGTTAAATATCATGTTAGTGAGTGTATTTTTGTTGTCCCTCATCAAATGACATCCATTGATAGAGATTAGGTTGAGTCTTAGACCATTGATCAACAACGTGCAAATATCCTTGACTCACTAGAACATATCCAAGCATCGACTGATCAAGAGACAAGAAGGCTTGTTAAAACTAAAGGCATTGTATATCCATAAATTAAAGGGAAACCTCCTATTGACAGTGGTACAAGTGAAATGATTAAGGGTATTGGAGTTGTTGAGATGATGCAATTATTTTAATATGAAGAGCAATTAAATGAAGATCATTTTGTGCATGTACAAATGTTCAAAGTCTTGATTATGATACCATTGATCTCCCATGTGTATTTTCATCTCATGAATTGAATCAAGATGTTTGTTGTCCTCCTATTCACTATGAATTGAATAATTTTGATTCAAAATAATTTCTATCATATGAGTGTGATGGTAATTTGGATAATATTGATAATTTTACTCAAGGAGAATGTGGAAGTATTGAGTCTCCTTATGTTCTACTTGCACAAGAAGCTAATTATAATGAATGTCACTTTTCTGCCTCAAATGATTTGACTAAGGTTGAAATGGATTCATTTATCATATGTGAGGATGACATTGATGTAAAAATGTTTGATAGTGCTTGTTCACCAATGGTTGATTTAAATGAGCATTTTTTTGATTATTTGTTGATCAGGAATCCATCTCAATATCCATGGGATGTTTTAGTGACCTTAAGAAGTCTTCATACAATGAGTTTTTAGATTTGAATGTTGACAAGTCAGTTGGTAAAGTGGCAAGTGATTTTGAATATGGGTGCTTTCTTGTCATCGTCAATGACATGGAAGAGAGTCAAAGTTATGAATTTGAAACTATATGTGTTGCTAGTAATGTGGAAACACTAGTTGATCATATCAAAATAAATGCTATTGATGAAATCCTTTGCAACAATGAATTAGATCTAAAAATTGTTTGTGATAAAGGAAGTTTTTGTGAAGATGTGCATAATGAGATAAAATCATATTTGTTTAAACCAACTCTTGAAGCTTTCTACATAGATTTGAATTGTGATTTCAAAGCTGAATCGGATTGTATCTTTGGATTAGAATTGGAAGTTTTCACTCATGATATGAGCAATGATGATCCAAGTGCGTTTTACTTGGAAAACATAGAAGTGTGCAATAAAATGTCTAAATTTGAATTTAATTCAGATTTAATTTCTTGTAGGTGTAATATGATGCAGTTGAAAAATGAAACAATGTATGATTATTTCTCCTTTAATACACTTGAGGATTATTTGTATAGTTTGAAACCTTATGTTCATGATGATTCCAAGATTTGTGTGCAAGCTTTTGGTGAAAGACCTAATGACCAAAACTATGTGAAGGAATATGAGTGTTTCTAGTTCTTAGTCCAATGGGACATGATCTCAATGGAATATGATAATGAAGAAAATGATGGAGAATGTTGCATTCAATATGTATGTGTCTCTATGATGAATGTAACACATGTATGTCATATCATGATCAAATTTTTTAGTATAGGTATCATTGAAAAGTGCAAGTCAGTAAATATATTCATGATAGTGTTAAATGTCTAAGATACTAAGAGCGGGGGTGAATCAATATCTTCTTAAATTTTTAGATTAGATACCATCCAATTATTCCAATGCATACAATATCAGAGATAAGTAAAAGCATTAACAAAACATGAAATCATAGAACACATGAACACCAGTATTTTTACATGGAAAACCCAAAATGGGAAAAACCATGGTGAGTGCTAGATCACAATATATTATAACTGATTATAAAATATTACAAAATGGGTGGCTCATTGCTAGGACTTACTATCCAGAAACAAAGGCTCACTACCTACAAAATTACAATGACAAAAATGGCTTATAGCCAGAAAATGAACTGATGGAGTACACCTAGTGAGTGTAGATTCAGTTTCGATGTAGCTTAGTAAACTAACTTGAAAAACTTCATCATATTGGATCTTCTTCACATTTTCATTCACAACATACCAAAAATTCACACCTTAAACTTCAAAGATTATCCAATATATATCTAATCTGTCCACAAGTATCAATTAGGTCATCCTAATTAGATGCACTTCTCATTTATCAAAAATACCAACTATCGGCTTCAAGCATTCAAAAAATATTCTGAAAAGATAATTCACACATCCAACAAACTTCATCAAGTCGGCATAGACCTAAAATAGGTTGCACATATATCCGCATAAAAAAAATCATTTCACCATAATACATTCATTGCGTCGGTCGGGGATAGACCTAATAGCACAAATACAAACACCAATGTAATGCTTATACACCATACAAGCATTTAGATACATGAGATCTTGGAAGTACATGCTCCCGACGTCTTCAAACTATTTACCAAAACTACAAGAAACAATAATTACCGGCAACCAAATGTGGGCCAAAATACTAGAGGATGTAAGAAAAATATCGATTCAGATACCAGGCCAAAATACCGAAAAAATTTCAATCTTGATCTTTCAGTTGCAACTCATATATCATGGTGGCATAAATGACAACAAAAAGTTAAAAAATGAGATGTTCTTCATTTTTCAAAGAATTTCCCCCTTTTTCATTGATGGCAACCTATGACAAAAAGAATATTTACATAATTCCTTATTTACAACACCTCTCCCCCTAACAACATTTCACCATACTTCAATCCCCCTTTAACATCAAGGATAAAGGGTGTCCCAAGAAAAAAACAAATAAAAACTTTTAAAAAAAGAAAGCAAAGAAACATGTATAAACTGGAGGATGGCGAGCCTTGAAGCTCCTTTAGAATACCTTCCCATACTGCATCCTATTTAGAGACTCCAACTCAATCAGAGTTTCTTCTACACCATCTAAAGTATTAGGAGTCAAGTTTATCTTCTCATGTTTTTCTATGTAAGCCTGAGCCTTGCCAACCAAAGTGAATTCAACTCTTACAATTTCACTCAACTGATCAAATTTTTTGATAATTTCTTCCTTCTGCTTTTGTAAAACAAAAAAAAATCTTTATGCATAGAGATTGCTTTCCAGGTTGAGCTTTCTCTATCTTTAGATAGGCTATAAGTACTAGAGATGGTTGAAAGATGAGACTCAATGGAGTCCATAACAACCTTAATATTCTGAGTGGCATCCAAGCACTTCAAGCAATAAGCAAGGACAACATTATCTTCTAACTCACAAACCTTCATGACTTCCAAGTTCTTTTCAAATCTAGAGTGTGCAAGAGCACACTTGTCATGTAAATCCAATAACATTCTCTTTGCTAATTTCTCCTCAACCTCTTGTTTTAACTTTTCACTAAGCCTGAAGGTATGCTCCTTGAGAGAATCTAGCAACAATCTCAGATTTACAATAGGGTCGAGAGATGTATCAATGGATGCACCAGGTATGACTTCCTACAATGCCTTGAGAACATCTTCTACAAGTTTTATTCCTCTTTTATGTGCTTCAAGAATTTCCTTCCTTCTGAAGGCTTGCATAGCATCTCCTAACATTACTTTATGCACCAGAGACATCTTCTCCATATCCACAAACCCTTCAATCATAGGATGTTGTAAAAACTCCTAGGGATTTATTAGTTGAAATCTGATTTTATTGGAAAGAAAACCTTTCAAAACATCATTATCAGAGGATGATTATCTGAGAATCTTAAGTGATCTTACAATTTTCTTTTCACTTTCTTCATTTTTCTTTTCTTCCTTCTCTTCTTCTTCCTTCCTTTCTTCTTCTATTTCCTCTTCTTCCTCTTCTTTCTTCTCTTCCTTTTTGTCTTCATCTTTATCTTTATCATTATTGTCCTATTTATCATTTCCATCCTTTTCATCTTTATTCTTCTCTTCTTCTGGATTGTCTTTTCCTTTTTTCTTCATTGCCTTGTTCATTATTTCATTTTTCTCCTGCAGTGTGCTCCGAACGAGCATCATTATGATTTTCAGGCTCAACTTCACCTTCATTATGTTTTTCTCCTTCCAGAGTATTGTTTTCACCACCAACATTAATTTCAACATCAAAATTTCCAAAAATTTCTTCATTACCTATATTAGGAGGAATATTTTCCTTAGCATTTTCAGCAACAACATCTTCATTGGCCTTAATCATGCCATATTTTTTTGTTGTCTCCTGGATTACTTTTGTTGTTTCTTTTCTTACATTCTCTATCAACTTCTTATTTCTTGTCATCAACATGTTTATTCTCTTCTTCATTTGGAACATTTTTGCATAGATCTTCTTCAAAGATTCTAGATTATCCGAGGTCAAGGAAGACCCAATTTTATTATATGCAACATTTCTAATTTTCTCTTCAATTACAATGGCCTCTGATCTCCTTTTTATCAAGGCTTCCCACATGCTTTTAGGTATATCTTTCCTTATATCATCCCAGTTACCTTCTAAGATGATAACATATTCAATAACAGCTAAAAGTAGAGTTTTCTTGTCTTCTTCTCCAGCCTTATCATAGTATTTAGTTGTAGGTTGAAGCATATTCTCAAAATGTAGCAAGGAATTGAGAGTTGGTTCTAGTTTAAAGTAGGGACCAGAACTTATCGATATGTCTTATTCTTTTCTTTGGTCCATAGAGGCTTCAACTAATACCTTAGACTTCTTTGATTCTGGCTTGGTGTGCACATGTATACCAAACTATTGCTCTTCTTCACCATTAGAAGATGATACAATATGTACTCTCTTGGAACCAACAGCTTCTATAGAAACACCTTCACCAGAGGGTAAACCTCCTCTTCTTCTCCTTACCAGCTTTGTTTCAGGATCTTCATCATCATCATCCTAATCATCAGTAACACTAAGGTTTTTCTCCCTTGTTGCTTTCTCTTTCCTTCCTTTCTTTGTAGAGGCTACCAGAGCAATTTCTTTCCTCTTTCCAGATCTAGTAGTTAGTCTGAAGGAAGCAAGACCTTTTCCTTTATCAACCACACTAGGCTCAATCTTTGCTATAGGGGCTACAAATATTTTTGTAGAGGTAGTCCTTTTGAATCTCCTTAGGCCAAATGATTCTGCCTCCATTTGTTCTCCCTTAGCCCTTCCTAGGGAAATATCCTCATCAATAAATCCAACTTCTTTAATATTTTTCTCCACATTATTTCTGATCTTAGCCTTTTGTAGCTCCAGATGAACTTCCATAGACTTTTTAGCATATGTCCCAATTTTGGGTTCGTTGGGGTCCTTCAGATTCTTCAGCAATAATTGCACATAACCTTCAGCTTCTTCTTATGTCACCTCATATCCTATAGGCTGAATCCAGATGGTTCAAGGTTCTATAGCCTCAATGATGCATTCATCAAATGAAACATGGAATATGATGTCATCTGTATACTTTTCAACAATTTTCTTTGGAATCCTTTCCCTTTCATTCATGTTTCTCTTGAATACAACAAAAAATGTTGTTAGAGCATCATCTTGAGCATTTAGGTTACCCAAACTTTGCATATAATCAAAAATTTGATGTTCTACAAGTCCAAATGAGTCCCAATGAACTTCTTCATTCTTTCCCGGAAGTCTCTATTGGCAACACAAGAACATACAACTGAGAGGGGGGGTGAATCATTTGTCACAAAAATTCAAAACTTATTAACTTTATTAACCTTATTCTCAGATCTAATTATTAACCATGAAAGCATAAAACATCAACACATTAGAAACACACATAACACCAATATTTTTTTTGTGGAAACCCTATTACGGGAAAAACCACAGTGGAGGTCAGTCCATAAGATTATACCCTATTAAAAGTATAAATAATGAAATGGGGAATGAAAATGCATTCTAGCGCACTACCTAGAGCTCAATGCTCAATTACAACAAGGATTATTACCCAAAGGAAGAAACACCATCTTACAGAAATATTTATGTTACATCTGCATGGACTTGAACTGATAAAATAGCATATACTAATGCTTGATCACAGTTATGGTTAAGCACATGAATACTTCTTCACTTTTCTTCACTCTTCTTCACACTTTGCTCTACCTTTGAATGATTTAGAGCATTATTCATATAGAAAAACATTTGGCATCCGTCAACATACTTCAATTCAAATAAACAATTTCTTACATATATTTGCAGCAAGAAATTAAATTGGTTCATGTTGGCCACAATGAAAATAATAAAATGAATATAAATGGTCGGCCCAAATCAATAACAATTATTAATGTGAATCGACCAAGGTCAGCAACAACACAGTGAAGACCCAATTCAAAATCTTTGAACATGATCCACTTTCAAAAATTATTCCTTGAAGATCTACAACACACTACAAACACCTTGTTGGCCAAGAACATGAAAAACATGAACACGCAAGAGAAAATATTGGATCACGACCACAACAATCAATGCAAAAATGCAACACAGATAGAGCATGATCTAGAAACATCCACAAACATCATGAATCACCAGAGAAGCATCCACAACAATTGAACTTACTAAAATTGCATCATCTTCATTCAGGTACACAAACTGAAGTAATAGAAAGACTATCAGAATACAAATCTTCATAACTCAATCAAATCTTCACATGGATCTCTTAAAATCAACATGGATAAAATAGAAAAATGAAGAATCAAGGGTTGAGATTGATTTGATCAATCAATGGTCAATATTGAATGAAGGGTGAAGCCATGGGTCAAGGAATCTCATCAATGGATGAGAATCAAAGATCACATGTATCAAGAAAAGATCATGGGATGAGAATGATTCAAACAAACACACTTTGTAACAACTTTGAAAGTTTGTTACAAAGTTTGTTTGAAAGAAATAATTCCCTTTTTAGAGCCAAATAGGATAATATCCCTTTCTAATATTCCCTATGCAAGTTGATGGGAGGGGAAATTAGCAAATTTAGTAATTAAAACTAAATTTTAATTTGCAAGACGAGGAATGTGAGGATATTCATTAAATTATTGATTTATTTAATAAGAGGGATGATTGACATTTAGTTAAATGATTTAGATTAATTAATTAAATGAGGGGAGACAAAGGAAGGGGTTTAAATTAAAGAATTCACATTATTTAATTAAACTAGATGGAATGTTAGTGTGAGAGGGTAGGAATTAACCTAATTAGATTAATTAGATCAATGGATGAAAATGAAGCATTTAATTAAATAACTAGGTTAATTTAATCAAATAGGCGAAAAGATGATGGATTTTAGGATGAAATGATGTTAACATATCGGATTCAAGTGTGTAGTATCATTCAGGACATTTTTAAGTGTCTACACCTTTCATGGTAGTGACTGTACCTATAACTTAGTTGTTTTCTATTTGTCATCTACCAAATCTATGTTACAATGATTGCACCAACAAATCATCACTATTTGAACTATACCAATGATTGTACTTGTCACATTACATTTGAGACTACTTTGGCAACATACACATTCTAGATCATACTTTTTAGACAACTCTACTTACAAATTCCTTCAAACTAGTCCATAACTAAAGCATACGTTCATGTTAGTCCATGCTAGTAGTAGTATCCTTGAAAAATCACTCTTCTCATTAGATCTTGAAAATTTAAAAAAGCATGAGGAACCATTGCAAGTGATGGTTGATGGTGTTCACAATAACGGAGATCCATGTCCACTTTCATTGCCAAGGGGGGCTTCCATCAGTCCTTTGGAACTTGCAATTCACCATGATTTTCCACCATGCTCAAGAAAGTGTCGCAATCCTCTCCTAGATAAAAACTATATTCAACATTGGTCCCAAATACAAGTTTCCATAAATTTCTAACTTGGTTGATAAAGATTTGAAGTACATAGATTGGGTTCCCAAATGTATCTAGAATTAGGTTGTTGGTTGTCAATATCTTAGTCATTTTGTTATGACTATAGATCAATATATTGATTGGTGAAGGAGAATTGAAGTCAATTTTCTAAGCTGAATAAATTCATAAGTTAATTAATTGTAAATGCACATCGTATTGGGATTTCTCTATTTAATAAGGTTGTAGAAATTTAGTGTCCCTTATTTTGAATAAGTAATATTTATTTCTGTATGAGCATATTTCTTTTAAATTGCACAATTTAATAGCTTCAAATGTGTTGGTTTTGTAGCATATTGCTCAGTGATTAATAATATATATTAGTTAATAGCATGAAGTTTTCACAGTCCATGATAGATTAGAGAGCAGATTTCTGGATTGAAACTCTGTGTAGTTTTTTTTTAAATCAACATTTCAGATCATACTCCATGATCCATCATCAGAATGCTGAGCAGAAAGAGAGCACATTCTTCTCTCTTTCTGCTCAACTTTCTGATGATCGATCATGGAGTATGATCTGAAATGCTGATTCAAAAAACTACACATAATTTCAATCCAGAAATCTGCTCTCTAATATTTATCAGTTTTATGGTTTAGATCCTAATTTGCATAATTATCAAATTAGCATTTGTTATGTAATAGTTAACGCCTTGTGAATACTATGCATTTTAGCATGCAAGGGACTGATAGCTTTGCGAAACTCTCTGTCAACAATGCTCACGCCCTGTCAATCTGGACAATTTATTTTACTAAGGGATTCCTTAGATTTTGACCATTTTAAAAATTCATATTCTGGATGTCCCAGATTTTGTTAAGAAGCTAGTTATAATGCAAAGCCTAGTTCATTCTGTTGTTTTCCAAATTTTATAATTTAAGACATCTACCTTGTCATTTGAATCATTCTCTATATAATTTCTCCTATTCATTCTGTTGAATATTTTGTTTCGCAGTCTGTGAGTGTTTAATGTGATTTTGAAATGAATGCTTGTTACGATTGTTTGTATCTCTTTGAATGGTAATTGGATTGCTACTTTCGTGTTCTTGAAGTTTGTTCCAATGAAAATTTTCGGTTGGCTGATTTGCATTACGTCGAATGATGGGTAATAAATGCATCAATTGGCAACATGTCTGTCGAATCAAGGAATCTTTAACCCAACATAAAAGTAAATGTGTAATTGTTCTAAGACCTGCTTAGCTACTAAAATCTACTATCATCAATGTTCCCACATTTTGCAAACATTTCTATGCTTTCCACCTCCAAATTGCTTTTGCTTGAAAGTTTCTAAAGCCTTTTCAACAAATCCATTTTGTGGATATCCTGCAATTAGTGCATTCCATGACATTGCATCTGTGTGAGGGATTCTGTCAAACAGTTCTCGAGCGTTGTCTCTGCTTCCACATTTTGGATGCATGAATCATCAAGACTTGTGCTTTGGATTTATAATAATAAGGAAATCTCCCTTTACTTGAGGACTTGTGAATATATAATAACCAAGTGGGACCATTCCCTCTTCATTTGCCCAGCTTTCATCCCTCACTCGCTTGTATGGTGATGGTAATCATTTCAATGAAACCATCTCGTCTTCCTCACTTCCACCTCCTTTAGTTAATCTACACCTGTCACTAAACCATCACCAGTCGAATTCAGACACTTTGTTTCACAAGCTTACAAGCCTAAAGCCTTTGTAGTTATCCGATTATGTGCTAAATATTAGAATAACCTGGATTCCATCCTTTCAGTTAATTGGGTTATCTTTAGTGTCATGTATTATTGACGGTGAATATCCACCTTGGATTTCAACACAAATCTCACTTGGAATGTTGCATTTAACTAATGCTAGTCTTGTAGGTGAAATTTCCTCTTGGCTATGAGAAACCAGTCCTCTGTTGCAATGCCTATAGAAGGAAGCCTATTCTCAAATACTTCAATATAGATGTAACTAGAATATCTAGATTTGTCTAGAAATGGATTCAGTGGGCGCATACCATCAATGTGACCTCCACATATGAATTTATTGCTGCTCAATGATAATTTGTTTAGTGGCAATATTCCTCCAAGCCTGGACAAATTATTTGTGCTCCAGGGGTTAAACCTTGCAAACAATTTGTTTAGTGGTAATATTCCTCCAAGTCTGGGTAACTTATTCACACTCTATGTTTTAAATCTTGCAAAAAACATAACCGGAGTGATCCTTGTGAGCTTGTTCAATTGCTCTTACCTAGCTGTCCTAAATTTGAGAAACAATAGTTTGGAGGGAAGCTTACCACATGAGCTCAGTAAGCTAACAATATTATATTCATTAATTGTACATAGTAATAATCTAAATGGATCATTCCCTTCCTCAATAATAGATTGTTCATTGCTATTGGAAATCCGGGGAAGAATTTATTTGGAGGTTAAATACCAACATTAATTGGAAATCTTTCAAGCCTGAGAGTATTGGTGATGAATGTCAACAATTTTAAAGGCAATATTCCCTTAGAGATAGGAAAATTAATGAACCTCCAAATCTTGCTCCTTTCTTTCTATTATATCTCAGATTTAATTCTACACACAATTGTATCATTGCAAGAAATGTCAATAGAAAGTCAAGATCGTTTTATATTGTCCATCCTTTATTATGGAAAATCATATCAAGATGGATTAGATACGACTTTAAAAGGTACAAATCAGCACTACAAATATATTCTTTCCACTCTCACATCCATAGATCTTTTAAACAATGAATTGGAGGGACAAGTTGCTCCTAATTTTGGGAACTTGAAGGGATTGCGGCTTCTAAACCTTTCAATGAACAATATGAAAGGAACCATTCCAAATAGTTTGGGAGAAATGCGTCAACTAGAGTCATTAGACCTTTCAAGAAATCATTTTTCAGGACAAATTCTTGGAAAGCTTGAATTTCTAAGCTATTTAGGTTCATTGAATTTATCAAGCAACAATATTTTAGGAAGTATACCATAAGAATGACATATGATTGACACATTTGGAGAATCCTCTTATTCAGGGAATTCTAATCTTTGGGGGTGTCCCCTACCCAAAAATTGTTCTTGGACAAAATTTGTTCTTGCTCCTCCAGTTTCAATTAATAAAGAAAAGAATGGCACTAAATATCCATGGTATGAGATACCACTATGATTGTCATATGGAGTAGCTTTTGGAGGGAGAATGCCATTGATCTTGATAAAAATGAGTTGGAGAAGGGAATAATTCAATAAAGTTGATACAATGCCAAAGTTTTTGTTTCCGTGGATGAAGAATCTAACTCTATGGTGGGATAACTCTACAATTCATTGAAATGCTATAGGTAAAGTATAGAGTTTTTTTTTGTTCTTTGAAGTATTCATCATAATTGAAAATATTAAAAATGTTAAAATTCAAAAGGAAATTAGTACTTCATTTTTTTTGAAAAAAATTGGTTAACTATTCTATCTATCAATTATAATTTTTTGCAGTACTTTTAAATTGAAAAATAAAATCTTTTACTTACTAAAGATGTTCTCGTGGGTGGCCTCACTTAGCACATTAACTTATATAGTTTAATTGTCTGTGGCTCAAGGCTCTATGCAATTTAGTATTTTCAATTCTCTAGTTGATTGCACATAATTTTGGGAAGGACATAGTAGCAATAGAAAACTCCTATATTTCTACGAAGAAAGGAGAATTATGAAAATTTAAATAGTTTTTTGTTCATGAAAAAGTGTGAAATATTTTCTTTTTTAGTCAACAAGATCAAATGTTTCCAAATTTTTGAATTGTCAATATTGTACATTCATAATTTCCCTTTTTAATAAAAAATATAGAAGATTTCTATTGTAACACTTCAATTGTTGAATGGATTTCTAGTGTATACACATTTTTTTATCTTTAGATAATTATTGAGATATTGGAGAATCATTAAGCTCAATATTATAAATCAACATCATAATATTAAATATGATGCCTATTTTGATCTTTCTTGTATTTTAGACAATATTATTGCTATGGAAAGCATATTGGAATAAGCATATCATTACAACCTTATAATATTGTTAAATGATTGAAGGAAACTATGAGTAAAGATCTACCATGTGGGTAAGTATGTTTTTTTCATATGCCAATCCATCAATTGATTGCAATATGCTTTTTGCCTAAAGTCTATTTTAATTATACCAAAAAGAACATTAAAAATTAAAAAACTTAAGTGAAACATGACTATTCAAAAAAAAAATTATTTATATATTATAAATTTGGGATAGACAATAACAAAATATAATGAATAAAATTAAATAAAAAAATATTATATATATATATATATATATATATTCAAGTGATTTTTATCAAATGACAAGATCATAGATTTTCATGTCGGACTTGTAAAATAGAATCCTTATAAAATAACATCTAAATTGTAGCTCTTAATTAAATAAAATAAGATTTTCTTTGATTTAATATAAGCCAATCAGATAAAATGCATACACATAAAAATATAAAATTTAGGGTCCAGATAAAATGCACGGTTTGCCCATTTTGGGTGCATGAATCATCAAGACTTGTTCTCGAGCCTTGTCTCTTCTTTTGTATCACATAAACATACAATAACATATAATTCTTTTAGTCAATGGCCTTATTACAGTCTACCGGATTTTATGATCAGTATATCTAGTATCTCTACTATGTTTTGGCTGGTTCAAACAATGAAATAAGGTACTTTGATGTTTCAAACCAGTGCTCTATATTCTTGAATATGTTGTTAATCATTGGTGGGAAATCTAATCTGGTTTGGAGCTGTCAGTCATCTGATTATGATTGGATTCGATTCATTGTGTTCTGCTTGGGTTTGGCTAAAGACCTTTATGTTTCAGAGATAACTAACAGACCTCAAGGGCGTAGTACTGTTAAATTCCCCCCTCCACTTTCTCCATGGATTTGAATGAGGTATCTGAGAAGAAACCTGCAAAGTACAAAAACTTCTAGAATCTGACTGAGGAAGGATCCCCATGACCCCAGACTCTACTGCCCAGTGGGGTGAGAGGAAGAATGAAAGCCCGCTATTATTATTAAATTCATTCTAGGATTTTATTTTCAACCAAACCTTGCAGTTAAGGTTTTATCAACGGCCTCCTGATTCAACACCAATACAAGAATACAGCCTTAATGTTTAATAGTAGTCTTTTAAGTTGCTGCATTTGTTTTTGGTAGGGGAGAGGGGCTTATAGTGGAGCACCCTATTTCTCAAAATTCTATGTGGAAATTTCAAATCACTCTCAATTTTGTACAACTGTTTATTTGGCAATTCACATGCTTCTATATTTCATTTTAGGACCACATCATCAAATATGATGCCACATCAGCTTGCTTCAGGTATCCAAAAAGCCCCCAAAAAAAATTGAGACCGATAGTGGTGCACTAAGTCATGTTTTATTGGTGCGCTGATGTGGCATCACATGATTTGTTAGTTTATGTACTTTATGGATAAAAAGTGTTTTGCAATTGGATATTAAGGTGCTCCACTATGGGGCCTACTAAGGACTACTTCTATTCCCACTATTGGATCATGCTCCACTATGGGCCCTCTCCCCTAGTAATGCCATTGAGACTAGTTAGGTTTGGGTTGTAGAATCTGTTTCATATTTTCAGGTGTTTGTTTTATTTTTGACAATAATATGTATGAGTTATATCCCATTATTATATGAAAATTCATTTTGATAGAGTAGAAGATTCTAGTGAACAGCATGAAGATTATGATGTTGTGATTGAGAATCAAATCCATACCCTTATATTGTAGTAAAAGGCTTCAGTGGCAGTTCTGAATATGGTTCTTATTTGGGTGAGTATATGGCATTTTTTTTTCATTATGTTGTTATTTCTATATCAGGCATGACCATAAAACATCACTAAATGTAATATGGTAATGGTAGATTTGGATTTAGTTAGGACGTGGGGTATAAGTATGTCATTTTGAAATAGGATGCTCATATTATAAATAAGTTTGAATAAATAAAACTTAAAAAAGTATTTTAATAATACTCTTAGTTCTAGCTTTGAATAGAAGAACCACAAGATATGTCAAATTGGATCTGGGAGTTTGACATAAAATGTTTGGAAACCATGTTTCATCCTATCTAGGGTCATCTTAATTTTAAAAGTTATCATGAACAGGTGTGAACTATTTTGAGTTTATTGTACCTTTTAATAATATTCTATTTTAAAATTTTATTCTTGTAGTTTTGTTGTACACTTATGCAATTTCCAGAGGATTGATGAGGTTGGTTAAATTCTTAGATTGTTCCTATATTTTTCTTTCTATCAAAAGTTCTTCCTTGTAAGTGGAATTTAATTCTTCACATTTGTAGTATATATATTAGGTTCATAGAGACACCAAAAACTAGATTGAAAGTTTGGAAATGGATTTTTGAAGACATACAACATGAAGGAATTATTAAAAATAGAAAACGGTAGTGATAAAATAATAAGGAAAATCTATTAGTCTTTAATACCTTAAATAGTATCAATTTTATTTAGTAGATAACAAAGAGTTAATGTAGAGTAGATGTTGATAGATGACATTTATATTGCAAACAATCAACAATAATCTTTAATATAAATATCAAATTAGACAAAAAACTAATTAGAAGGGTATATTGAAAGATGTGATTTGATGGTTAATAGCACTATGAAGCGTTTTTGCCTTGATCTTTTTAATTTTCGGCTTGTTTGATGTTTTCAATTTCAGATGTGCCTGCGCTCAAGTAGAGTTATCAGAAAGGTGTGCAATGTGCCACGTGGTGGCTGCACAACTTTCATTTTTCAAATTCTTTTCGGGAGAGAATCAAGACACATATTGGCTCATCGAAGATTTTCTAAGGAGCTATATTCATGAGCTTGAAAGTATCTGCCTGTTTGACATGCCATCTCTTCCCTATAGGCGAATTGCGCTTCTTATGAAGTGATATCTTTTGGGAGGTTTTGGGAGCTTGTTGGCCTTTTTGTTTTCTTGGTTTTTGGGATGAAAGCTTTGATTTGGTGCCTTTGGGTGATGTGATCGATCAATTGGACCTTTTTTCTAGGTTATGTTTCTATGATTTGATCATTTATGAGCCTTTATCTTTGCTAAATATCTGAAAAGCATTAATGAGGTAGCTGAGAATTGATGAGCAAAGATCGTTGTGACCTAACCAAGGATCTACAATCAGATCGTGTGCTATCAAAAGCCAATGCCTGGTAGTGATTACTTTTGGGTTGTGGCGGCGTTTTCTTCTTTTTGCAGCTATAAAAAGAGAGGTAGCAACTGATGAAAGGGTTGGAATTTTCAAGTTTCAGTTTCCTTTGTCAAGGAAAGGTTTCTTTAGTTTTCTTAGGATATAGAACTATTTTCAAAAGTAAAGTTGCAAAACTAATTTTCTCTGGCATTTGTTATATCTTTTAAGGATTAAACTATTGTCAGATTGGCATCTGACCTCTATTTAAAGTTTATTTGGTATTTAAAGCACAAATCATTGAGAAGAAATCATTGAGACTGTGCATGTATGGCCTTTATCAAGCTTTCTTTCTTTATGTTTTTGTTCCGAATGAAACACTGTGTCTTGCAAGCTAAATTTGAATGGTTTAAGTAGCTGATTTCCATGTTGTATGCTCATATAGTAGAATAATAACTTTTAAAAATTGTATTATGTCATTGGACTTCTTTATTTTTCTGAAAGGTTGTTGTCTTATTATATTATGTTGTATTAGGATGAAGATTTCATGCAATTTCTAATTTTTTTTCCTGTTACCCTTAGAAATATTTATGTTTGATTGGACCTTAATGAACACTGCCTACGAAAAGATTTGAAAGTTTGCATTGTGCTTGTTGTTAGCCTTTGTTGTTCATTCTCTTTCCAACAATGAAGGGTTGTGGCGTTTTGTGTCTAATTATATCAATCATAGGAATGGTTGGGTTTGAAATGTTGTAAAAGCATTGGCACATCGCCATTTTCATGTTTTAATTTACATTTCCTTCTACCCTTTTCTCCAAACCCCAAAGAAGAACCGAATTTCTATAAAAATCCCAAAGGTATTCAGTGATGCACAAATTGGTCCCCCACTCACTGAATTTCCCATAAGACTGTCAGAGAGGTGCAAGCTTTGATGATCAACAAGTACTACATTGATAGTCATTATCATTTCATCCAATAGTGATTGAATAGATAATTATTGTTGGCATTAGTTGTCATTGATGTCAACACTTAGTGAGATTGTTATGTGTTTGGCTTTGGCTAGCATTGATGAGTTGGTTGTCATTGATGTCAACACCTTGGTGAGACTGCTATGTGTTTGAATTTGATTAGCATTGGCGAGTTGGTTGTCAACTCCCGAGAAGATTGTTGCATTGATTGGCATTGGTTGCCATCGTTGACAATATTTAGATTGGGTTATCATTGTTGTATGATGATATGTTGCTGAAGTTCATGAATGGATTTCATACCTTGTTCGATGTTAAGTAAAAGGTGTATTGAGTATGGTTGTTGTCAGCAGTGATGATATATTAAGATCAAGATTAGAAGCATTAAGATAAGGATTAGAAGTAATCTTGATGGTAGATAGATGTTGATAATAATCTATTGTATGTTATATGCTCTCTCCTATTGTTCTTGAGGAACTATGTGTTGATACAAGAATGTTCTAATTTCTACTTGAGTTGTTGAAGGTTTTTGTTTATGTGTTGAAGACTATTTGAGAGAATGCTTTGCATTCCTCCATTGTTGGAGATATGGTCTTACGGTTTGGGATTCAAATTTTGTGTTATGTGGATGTTGCACTCCTATATTTTCAGGTCATCTGTGTTACCGAGGAGGTTTCTATTATTTGTAGAAGGTTGACAATGTTATTGGTTGTTTGGAATGTTCTAGAAAATGCTCTGCACTTCTCCGCATTGATGTCCTTGCTCCCACATCTTGGTGAATGTGCTCTCAATGATGCACAACATCTCAGTTCCATTTTCATATGTTTAAGTGGTTCACAAATTGTCTTGTTAATGTTATATCTTTTGATTTTACATTCTATTCTTTTGGGCTGAAGTACTTTGTTTCTATTTGGTCTGTGGTGGTTGTTGGTGGCATGGCAGTATGAAAGAAATATCTAGATGTATTGTTGGATGTTCATGAAACATCCCTTTTTGATCCGCACACTAGTGGTTGTTTTTTCTTGGCGTTGCATTGTGTTTGAGTTGGTCTTTTGAGCAATTTCTGGATATCTGGCTAACAAGGTTTGTTATCTTTCTTGCACTATGTGCTTGAGGGTTTGCATCAGCATATGAAGTTGTGTTAAGATGTATTTGGAACTTGACCTATCTTGTTGTGGACCGCATTGGGTAAATTTAATTGGAAGTATATTTTTGGGCTGACTCATTATGTGATACATGCCTCATCTACACGTTTTCCTATTGCTGACATGGTTTGATGTGTGCCAACGTGTGTGATATTTGGGATCACATATGATTATTTTTGATCCTCTCTATCTTTTGGATAGGACCACTTTGTACTGTATTGATGTTTTGTGGCTAACTTGTTGAGATTATTGTTTATCCCTCTTCTAGTTGACCTAATTGATGTTTTGTGATCTTGCAGAGGATATAAATGGAAGATCAAATTAGTTGCAAGTGTGAGGAAGTGGGATGTATCAAAGATGCAGAAGTAGTGTGAAAGTGTGTGGAAGATAGTATAGATGTGCTTTAACACCATAGTCAACAAAGTGCATTGTTGGCATATGTTGTAAATCTTGAATCGTCGTGTATCTTGCTCTGAGATAGTGAATCTCATCAAGTCCTTATATCTTTCCCTAGAGTTGTGCACTTCAGTCTGTAAGTCCTTTGTATTGTTCCTTAAGGTTGTGTTCCTTATTTTTCACGTCTTTTGGCAGTGAGTCTTATTTTTGTAAGCAACGAGCTTCATATATTGTGAGTTAACTCTCATCGTGGTTTTTTCCTCATTGGGTTTTTCATGTAAATCTAATGGTATCTTGTCCATGCGAGTTCCTTATTTCATCTTTCTTTGCTGTCAATCTAGTTAAGGATTAAATTGTTGTATCTTTCTTTGCTGGGGGTTTCTGATCTGGTTAATAAGTTTGAGTTTGAATTGTATTGAAGAGTTTAAATTATGAAGAATTTTAAAGTTTTGAAAATAATGATTCATTGCCCCTCTTAGTCTCTGGGTGTGTTCAACAGTTGGTATTAGATCCAAATTCCTCTGAAGAATCTTAAATTCTTGAGGAGATATTTAGGATGGCACATGATGGAGCTTACAAAGGTTCTAGGTTTGATGGGGAAAATCACACCTTTTGGAAATTGAGAATGGAAGACCATCTAAACTCTCCAGGGTTTGGTGTTTGGCAACCTGTCAGGGATGGTTACACTACTCCTACTACTCCTCCTATAGATCTAGCTGAAGTCAGGTTTATGAGAATAATGCCAAGACTAAGAATGCTATCTTCTATGGGTTGTCTAATTCAAAACTTTTGAAGATGATGAATTGTAGTTCTGTTAAGGATGTCTAGGAAAGCTTAGTAACATCTATGAAGGAGATACTAAATTAAAGAAAGCCAAGATGCATATCTTTAAGAGTATATTTGAGACCTTGAGGATGAAGACATTGCAAGTTATATGCTCCAGGTGCATGAAGTAGTTTTTGGCATCATAGGTCTTGGTGGAGAAGTAAAAGAAGATGAGATTGTGAAGAAGGTTTTGAGATCACTCCTTAAAACTTATTGTCATAAGGTGTTTTCTATTGAAGAGTCCAAGGAATTGGATCAATACTCTGTAGATGAAATGTTTGGTGCTCTCACGGTCTTTGAAATGAGAGAATTTGACAAAGATGTTCCAAAGAAGGAAGTAGTATTCAAAACCAGTAAGATAATTGAAGATGATGTTGCTAATTAGGATGATGAATTTGATGAGGTTGAAGAAAATTTTGTAATAATATTGAAGAAAGGCATCAAAAAATACAAAGGTAAGTTACCTTTCAAGTGTTTCCATTGTGGAAGGATTGGTCATTTTGCATCTAAATGTCCTTATAAATAATCAAATGATAGTAACAAAAGAGAGAAGGTTCAAAAGAGTTTTTATTCCAAAGAAAGCAGTTGTTCCTTAGAAGATGAGGATAATGATTCAAATGATGAAAACCTATTCATGACTTTGAAAGAAAAAAAGAGCAATATTGGAGAAAGAAAGAGGTATAATACCTTGCAGGATGATAAGGTTAATGAAAGATCAATTGTTGTGTGGACTTCCTTTCATGCAAAGGAAGAAGGAAATTCTTGGGTTTTTGATAGTGGTTGCTCTAACAACATGATTAGTGACAAGAGAAGGTTCATCAATCTTAAGAAGGTTAATGGTGGATCTGTTAAGTTTGGTGGTGATAAGTTAACACAAATTTTTGGAAAGGGTACCATAACAATTGATGGAAAGAATAGGATAGAGGATGTCATATATGTCAAATGTCTAAAGCATAATCTTCTCAGTGTTAGTCAGATGTGCAACAAAGGATACAATCTTACTTTTCATGTCAATGGTTGTGAGATTAGGAAGGAAGGGCTTAGAAGGCTAGTTGTTGAAGGTATAAGGAAAAATGAAAATGTCTATCATCTAAAGCAAGAAAATGGAAGAATATGTTTATTGGCTCAATCCAGTGAGTGTTGGCTATGCCACAAAAGAATGGGACATATCAACTTTGACAATATGGTGAAGATCAATTCTACTCATGTAGTAAGAGACATTCCTAAGATAACTAAGCCTACAAACACATTATGTAAAGAATTTCAAATGGGAAAGAAAACAAAGACAAGTTTCAAGAGCAAGGAGTGCCCTGCTACAATGCCAATGGAATTGATTCACATTGACCATTACCTTGACCAAATGTTGGTTTATTGTAACTAATTTTTGAGGGCTTCCAAAAGGAATCCTAATCTTAGTGGGGGGGGAGTGTGAGGTCCACTCCCTTATCTCTTCTTCTCATGTTATTTCAATGGTCTTATTTGTGTAGAACACTCATGGATGTATAATTTACATTGTTTTGATCATAGATGATCTATAGACACTAATATTATATTTAGAGTAATAGTTGAGTACTAGTTGTGAACATGAATTGGTATCAAAGGTGGGTTAGCAAACACTAGGAGCTTTTGAATTTTTTTTAGGTCATTTTGTTGAAAGTATTTATGTGTATAAGGGTGAGCATGACATAAGTCTTATAAATTCCTTTGTAGCTAGTCAAGACCTAGACACACTAAAGTAGAAAATTTTAAAAAATGGAGAATCTTTTAATCTTGATGCTATCTTTTCATATTTGATGGAAACAAGAAAACAACAATCAATCAATAATTTCTTCATATGTATTGACAAAGTAGAAAACAAAGAAAAAAAGAATCTTTTCATCTTGATGCTATGTTTTCGCTATGTTTTCCTATTTAATCTGAACAAAAAGACAAAAAACAATCCACTCACCCAAATATAAAATATAAACATGAAATAATTTCTTCATATATATTGACTAAAGTAGCAAACTAAAAAAATAATCTTTTCATCTTGATGCTATATTTTCACTATGTTTTCCTATTTAATGGGAACAAAAAACAAAAAAAAAACAATCCACTCACTAGAATCTTTTCATCTTGATGCTATGTTTTCACTGTTTTTTCCTATTTAACCCGAACAAAAAACAAAAACAATCCACTCACCCAAATATAAACTTATAAACATGAAATAATTTCTTCATATATATTGACTCAAGTAGAAAACAAAAAAAAATCTTTTCATCTTGATGCTATGTTTTCCTATTTATTCCACTCACCCAAATATAAAATATAAACATGAAATAATTTCTTCATATATATTGACTAAAGTAGCAAATGGAAAAAATCATCTTTTCATCTTGATGCTATATTTTCGCTATATTTTCCTATTTAATGGGAACAAAAAACAAAAAAAACAATCCACTCACGAGAATCTTTTCATCTTGATGCTATGTTTTCACTATTTTTTCCTATTTAACCAAACAAAAAACAAAAACAACCCACTCACCCAAATATAAAATTATAAACATGAAATAATTTCTTCATATATATTGACTCAAGTAGAAAATGAAAAAAAATATTTTCATCTTGATGCTATATTTTCCTATTTATTCCACTCACCCAAATATAAAATATAAACATGAAATAATTTCTTCATATATATTGACTAAAGTAGCAAATGGAAAAAATCATCTTTTCATCTTGATGCTATATTTTCGCTATGTTTTCCTATTTAATGGGAACAAAAAACAAAAAAAACAATCCACTCAGTAGAGTCTTTTCATCTTGATGCTATGTTTTTGCTATTTTTTCCTATTTAACCCGAACAAAAAACAAAAACAATCCACTCACTCAAATATAAAAGTATAAACATGAAATAATTTCTTCACATATATTGATTCAAATAGAAAACAAAAAAAAAAACTTTTTATCTTGATGCTATATTTTTGCTATATTTTCCTATTTAATCAGAAAAAAAACAAATAACAATCCACTCACCTAAATATAAAACTAGCGCTTGCACCTCAAAGAAGAGTTGCAATGGTTACGCTGATAGGAGGATATACTCTGACAATATATTGAAAGGCAGGAGTTAAAATCCCAAGAAAATGTAAACTATTTTTCTTAAGACTAACTATTCATAGCAAAAGTCAATTGATGATGGGGTACGAGAAGATTTAAAAATGATCAAATGGAACTTTATTTAAATCGGTATGCTATGCTAAATGGTTTCACAACATAATATTTTTTGTACAAAGAAAGAAGACCTATATCTTAAAAGGTCGATTGGATTAAGTATAGTTGTTGTTGGTTAATAATATACCTTGTAACTAAAGGTAACATAATGGAAAATTGTATGTTGCAGGAAAATATTTTTATAATATGAATACTATTTTATGACACATGAAACATAAAAAAAATATAAATACATCTTCACTTTTTATTTAATAGATTGAGGAAAAAGATCTGACACTTGATAAAACCAAAGTTTTACAAAGTACATACTATAATTGGACCCTACAAAATAATGGCCTTTCCGCTAAAATGCATAAAGCATGAAGGGCACAAAGCTCGTATCATTGACGTGACCTAGTATATGAAGAGCTCATCTTGGGGAGCAAGAAATTATCAGTCATTTTTGTGCTATTTAACCCTCTTAAGTGCAGGAGTTTCTTGAAGTTTGCTACTGCAACTCCTCTGTGCAACACACTCACACCATTCTTCAGTTTATATATATATATAAACTGTGACACTCAATATAAGTACAATTCAAAATTTTATATATATATGAACCCATCAGGTTGGGGTTGGTTGTGGGGTGAGATGGGGAGGGGGGTAATTTGTTGTACCAGTGTACGTGAACCCGGACCTGTCCCCATACCAGTGCCAACAACTTCAGATTTTTTGTGTTGATAATAGTGTACTTAGGTGGTTACTTTTAAGAGGTTGGTTTAGATTTTTTATTTTATTATTCATTTTATTTTGTTTTTTTCCTTTCTTTTTAAATATGGGTGTGGGTATCAAGGTATAACGAGGACTCTGGATCTTACCCAGACACAATTAAGACAAACATATGAATTTGTGCGTACTATGAGCATCTAGCATACCCATACCCAGTATGGCTACATCTTGTGTACACGAAGAACCTAGTAACAAAGCATACCACAGAACCTGATGACCAGACAAAACAAGAAAAATACTTACAATAGGGTGTATTAAATAAGGATTCCTTGATCATGGAATTGGAGCACAATGAATAAGGATTTATTGATCATGGAATGGGAATGCGGTGAATGAGGATTTCTTGATCATGTAAAGGAGTGCATTGTACAGATAGAGAGCAAGAACAAGAACTAAGATGCATGTGGCAAAAGTAAAAATTTAAATTAACTAAAGTAGTTTTCAGTTAATGCTATCTTAATTACTTTAGAAATACCCCCACCCAATTTGCTAAGGGATATTTACTCAAATTGTTAATATCAACTAAACTCTTATAGGTAAAAGTAGAGGTATAGGTGATTGAAAAGTGGCTCAGTTTGGTGTATAAATTTATGCCATAGGGCACTTACAAGTTACACATAATACTTTACGAGTATATTCAATTTTCTCAACCACAATTGCATATTTTTTACCTGTACAATATTTGAATTCCACCATGAGTGTGTCTTTTACCCATGTACATAATATTCTATTCCAGATTAGCAATACTCAATATTATATAACTTTCAGTTTTGAATAATCCCATTTAGGTCCAACTCAAATTTCTCTGTTGTTTTCTCTTCCTTCAAACCTTCTTTCAGAGTTAAAAAACAGTAGGGAATGTGTTCAAACATTTCTTTTGGATATGTAAATAGTATAGAATCTTATCCTTCAAGAGTACTATTATTTTCTAATGTTTCGTTTTATATCAGAATCTAGTTCATGGGTATTTGTAAATCCTAGCTCAATCTTCCTTAGGGAATCCTTTTATCTTTCCCAACTACAGTATATTTTAATCTAGTGGATAAATTGTATATCACATACCCTCACTAAAGAAGGATTTTCAGATAACTTTGTAATATTATTAATAACATATCAAAGCACCTCCAACTGCAAGTCGAAGCTCTATATCTTCCTCACTTAAAGCTAGTTGCACTCGAAGAGAATGCTGAGGAGCTGAATTTCTAACCAGTTCAAATGCAAAGAAGTACATATTTCCTTTTAGAAAGAATTCCAAATCATGGAGACATTCACAATACAGAGCCGATCACTGTGCACATCTAAATATTCCTAAGAATCCAATTTTAATTTCTCACTTTGAGCACGTGTAAGCTTTGTACAATAATTAACGAAAGCCTTCCATCACAGGTAGTTATCACATTAAAATAGTAATTTGAGACATAACTCGGACATACTTGTAGAATCATTGATGATGCCTGAACTTCATGATGAATGGACAACATTGAGGATGACATATGAATAACATCATCATCATATTCAACAACTATAACATTGCTTAACGAAATGTTTTGCATGGTGGTCAATGCTCTTCCCTTGTCTAACTCAAAGTGCCCTAGCCTTAGTTCCAAATCCTGATTTCGCTTTTGAGTTGACCTCCCTCTGTTCATGGTGTTCTAGGAAAAAAAGAGTAGTATTATTGAGGAGAAACGTCCTGGCTTCTCTCCTTCCAACCAAATTGCCTGGCTAAAGAGAGCAAAAAATCATTACAATGAGCTGCTAAACTACCAAAATTTTGAGTAAATAGATAAAACAAATAGCAATAAAACTTAAATACAAATTGACATTTTGGGATTTGATTGAGGCATTTTATCAAGAGACTTAGTAAACCCGAACATACTTACTGAATAGATCAAGGGATTATCCCCATGGGTTCCATCCGATCAAAGGGGATTTGACTTAACAAAAATATGGAGACACTCATACAAGTATGAGCCAGAGTTAGATCCCCCTCAACACAGGAGGAGATGCAGTGAGGTTGCAGTGTGGAAAAATTGGCAGTGAAATTGTGGCATTTAAAACATGGGTTGTAAGAAGCTACATAATCACATCAAAAGAATAAGCCCATGGTTTAATCCGCTTCAGCACAACCATGCTTCCACATGTACCAAGGAAATGACAAAAAAATTATGGTATAAATATTAGAGATATATTGAAGAAGTTTTATGTGAGAGAAAGATGGAAGATAATTCATATTATCCAATGTATTCTCCTCGTTCATCACACCAATTTGATGAGGAAATGGATGGAGGAAGAAAAGAAAAAAGGAATGATCTTCAAAGAACATAAACATTCACTCCATCAGGTATTTGGCAATCATTGTAAATACCGCAAAAACAACATCAAAGCAGATAGTCCTGCGCTAGAACATGACCTAACTACAAGGTGTAAGCCATAAAAAGGGTTTTCTAGCAAACTTCAAATTATATACAGATAAGAATAAAATCAAGAAATAACAATCAGGACAATATTTCAAATACAATACCATAGAACAAACGGTTTTCCTCTCAAATAGACCATATTTATTGTCATAATGATTATGTCCAACATTTAGGAAACATGCTACTCGTGTTAATCTGATTTATATAAATATAATTTGTAAAACAATGCTCAACACCCTTTAAAATCCTAGGTAACAGTGAGAGACACGGCAAAAATATCCCATTTTACAATCAAACACCAAAAAAATAAAACAATAGAATGGCAAAAAATTACATACCCTAATCAAAATGATCTATCTCCAACCACACACACTTCAAATGCTAGTTTCTAGTTCCAACTATTTGGTCCGTATTAACAATGGGAAACAACAAAGAACTAAAAACTCAATCCCAGGAAGTGCTAGACAATGAAAAGCCAATTTAGGTTCCCGACCAAACAAAAACCCATCCAAGAATTTTCAAGCCCTGACAAGATTCACAAAAACAAACGCATTTCTACAATCTAAACAAAACCCATTTCAACAGGCCTCAAAGCAATCCAATCCCCCGAGCCAAAAAGTCATCATGAGTGATATAAAAAATTAAAAAGCAAAAAAAAAACCTGGGGTTCGATTTTAAAAGTACAAGTCAACCCCACAAAAATGCTACTAAAGCATGAATGGAATAAAGCTCAAAGAGCCCATTGACCTGCATACTATGGCCGCTCTAGATTCACAAAAAAATGCTTGTAGAAACCTGGCTTATTATACCCTCAAATATGCATCAAAATTGATGAAAAGAGGGCTCAAATGTCGTGTTTTCAGTAAGCAAATTTAACAGTCCCTATGCAGATGTTGTCGAAAAACTCTCCAGGTTTGGTTTGGGCACTTCTTCGTCGGAGAGCTTTTCCCCTAAATTAGTCACATATGGTGGAACTCGGTGGCAGAGATGATGCCATTGTAATCCTTGTCGAACACATGGACAACCTCCACTGCTCGTTGTTGGAGCTACCGAGGGCACGTACATCTCTTCCAAGCATCTTCGAAACCACCCTCATTAACGCCTAACCCATACCTATGCAGTAATGAACCACCAACCAAGCATGTTTTGTAGTAGACTGTACATCGTACGCCGGGAATTCCCATCGAAATAGTCCACCGGCATCAGACAGTAGACAATTCTGGTGGATTTCCCACCTATAATAGCCTATCGGCTAATTATAAACATGAAATATTTTCTTTGACCAAACTGGAAAATAAAACCAAAAAAAAATCTAGCCATCGTTACCTACTCTAATAAAGACTAATCAATATAAAGTTAATGCACACCATTTCAAACAACAGTTATTTCAGCAATGTTATTGTGTCATTACACAATTAAAATTTCCAGAACTTACCTTGCGTGATTGCATTTGTTATTGCTGCCCACTTCTTGGACTCTATCTGACGAAGAATATTTATTAAAATAGTATAAAATAATAAAGATATTTATAGCCATAAATATTAAAATAGTTAGATATAATAGTATTTTTAAAATGGCTATTTTAATTATATATGTTTGTGTTAAATAATATTTGTTTATAATTATAATAAAATAAATTAATTTATTTGTAAAAAATGTGAATCTCATTAAAGAAGAAAAAATATATGAAGGATAATATTTTTTTTTTCAATATTTTATAAGATGGTTGAAATTATGTATTGGTTGATGATTTGTATACTTATATGTTCTATAATATGATTTGATAATTGATATAAATGCAAATGATCCAATGAAAAAGAATTCTAGAGAAAAAAAAATCACATTTTCATAGGATTACAACATTTAAAATCATAGAAAAAATAAAACAAATAAAATAAAATAAATTCACAAAAAGAAAAAAAATATTTCACATTTTTATAGAATTAGAACATTTAAAATTATAAAGAAAATGAAACAAATAAAATAAAGTTATTCCACGAAGATTAAAAAAAATCCTTGTATATTTCACTCAATAGAAAATAAATACAATGAACAGTTAGAAAAAAGTAAAATTATTTGAGGAAAAGAAAAAAATTATTGTGTAAAAAAAGTGGAGTTATTTAAGCAATATTTGATGAATAGTAGACATCTAATTTTAACTTATTTGCAAAAGGGTATGATAATAACTCCGATAGCTAACACAAATTATTAAGTAAACCATTGACCTGTTGATGGCCACACACTTTAAGAAGAGCATTTCTCACCCAAACAACAAACAACAACCACCTGCATTTCTCCCATCTACCTTCTGCATCCCAAATAGAATGGCCATCTCTATCTCTTTACACAACCTCTTCTCTATACTTTTCATTTGACTACCTCTTCTCTTCTTCTTCCCCTCTTCTGCGTCCCATCGATTAATGCCCAACAGATGTCCTCCCCACGAATCCCAAGCTCTGATTCGCTTCAAAGCAGCCTGCAATGACCCCTATGGCACTCTCAGTTCGTGGGTAAATGGAACGGACTGTTGCACCTTCTGGAGAGGCATATCCTGCGACAATCACACCAACCACGTTGTCTCTCTTGAGGCAGGCTTATATCAATGTGTATTATCTGAGAGCCTGTGCCAGCTTCGTTTTCTCACAACACTGACGATAGCTGGACTATCAGGTACTACCATTCCTCCTTGTTTCGGAAATCTCTCTTATATTCACTATTTATATTTACCTATGGATAGCTTGAGTGGGATGATTCCCCCTTTCCTTTGTTTGCTCACCTGCCTTATATTCCTCAATCTTCGAGACAATAACTTCAATGGAAGCATACCTTCCTGTCTCGGCAGTCTTTCTTCTTTGAGAAAGCTTTATCTTGATGGTAACCGACTTAGTGGGATGATTTCCCCTTCCCTTTGTTTGCTCACCCGCCTTAAACTCCTCCATCTTCAACGCAATAACTTGAATGGAAGCATACCTTCCTGCCTCGGCAATCTTTCTTCTTTAGAAGGCCTTTTCCTCAGTAACAACCAACTAAGTGGGACCATTCCCTCTTCATTTGCTCATCTTTCCTCCCTCTATAGGTTGGAAGCTAATGACAATCGTTTCAATGAAACCATCTCTTCTTCCTCACTTCCACCTTCTTTAGATTATCTATCCCTCTCACTTAACCAGTCGATTTCAGAAACTTAGTTTCACAACCTTACAAACCTAGATTATTTGTATTTATCAGATAGTGTGCTAAATATTAGCACAACCTGGATTCCAACCTTTAATGTCTCTTATCTATACTTAGTGTCATGTATGATTGATGGCGAATTTCCACCTTGGATTTCAACATAATTCTCACTTCAACAGTTGGAAATAACTGACCCCAATCTTGGGGGAGTAATTCCCTCTTGGCTTTGGGAAACTAGTCCTGTGTTGTCTTATCTAAATCTTCAAGAAATCATCTGGAAGGAAGCCTATTCTCAAACACCTCAATTGGGATGCACCTAGAATTTCTAGATGTGTCTAGAAATGAATTGAGTGGGCACATCCCATCAAAGTAGCCTTCTAATATGCAAACATTGCAGCTCAATCATAATTTGTTCAGTGGCAGTGTTCCTCCAATCCTGTGCCAATTATCTGAACTCATTGTGTTAGATCTTGCAAACAATTTTTTTAGTGGCAACATTCCTCCAAGCATGTGCAAATTATCTCAACTCATGGTGTTAGATCTTGCAAAAAAATTGTTTAGTGGCAACATTCCTCCAAGCCTGTGCAAATTATTTGAACTCACGGTGTTAGATCTTGTAAAAAATTTGTTTAGTGGCAACATTCCTCCAAGCCTAGAAAAATTATCTAAACTCCAAATATTAAATCTCGAGAACAACAACATAAATGGAGTGATCCCTATGATCTTATTCAAATAATAAACTTTTAAACCTAAGAGTATTGGTGATGAAGGAGAACAATTTTATAGGTAATATTCCTATAGAGATTGGAAAACTATTGAACCTCCAGATCTTGCTTCTTTCTTCCAACCATATCTCAGGTTCAATTTCACATACAATTGTATCATTGCAAGCAATGAAAATAGAAAACCAAGATGGTTTTGTATTGTCCCTTGAGATAAATTTGATAATTTTGTATAAAATTCCTTATAAAGATGAATTGGATATGATATTAAAAGGCACAAAGCAACACTACTCATATATTCTTTCCACTCTCACATCCATAGATCTCTCAAACAATGAATTGGAAGGACAAGTTCCTCCAAATTTGGGGAAATTGAAGGGGTTGAGGCTTCTAAACCTTTCAATGAACAATTTATAAGTTTCTTGATGTTGTGTTGAGAGGCTAGATCCTTGAAATAATAGATCTTGTAATTAGCTTTGCAAAGTGACATGAAAATTTCTAATGGTGGTCATATTTCTAGTGAAAATGATATATTTCTTCTATTTTTTTTAGAGGAAAATAAATTCCTTCATAAGACTATTGATTTTTCAATTGACAAAAATAACTATTAATTCTTAAAAAAACCAGGTCTTAAATGAATGAGAGTTGAGTGGTTTATATAGGAGGATGAAGTATAATCATAAGGGAGATGAAAATATCTAAGAGGAGAGGATGAATTGGTAGGAAGAGTGAATGGTACAATCAAGGTTCAACATGATTGTTAATTAGAGGTAAAATAGAAGAGATATTTCTATAACTAGAATATTCATGCATGAACCAAACATGATAGGTGGTGCAATAGCACCTAGAGAGCATTAGGTAGCACTAGGAAAAATTTGGAAGCCTAGGATGAAATTTTGGGTTTTTGATGCTTTAAGGTCATGTTGACCATGTAGCTTTGTGTTAGTGATGTTAGAACATGTTAGGAGGAGGGTTGATTGGTGGCTCATGGTAGAAAGGATGAGTTTCACAACTTGTTTTCACTAGGATTCAATAGGATTTGGTAATAAAGCCAAAATGTTGCATTTGTGCAATTTTGGCCCATTTGTGGTGGTTATGTCCATCCAAGGAAGAAGAAACCACTTTGTGAGCCTTTAAAATGTGGACCTCAAACTCGAATGGAGGTTTGAATCATTGGAGTTTGTAATTAGATTGAAAACAAGAAAATAGTGATAGTTTAAGTGTGCATTTTCTGTTTTTGTTCTTGTTTCTGAATCAATAGGTAAATGGATTGATCAAGGAATTTTGTGTAGTGGAGAATGTAGTTAACTTGTCTTGAAGCATTATTTCATATAGTAGATTGCTGATTTCTTATTTCCAATTATTCTTGTAAATTCTTTGTTCTTCCTTCAATTTGCAGTCTTGACTAGTAAACTGTGAAAATGGGGTTTTGGTTTACATTTCCACTGTACCTAAAGTACAGCTTATTGGAAATGTGGCTAAACTCCATTATTGTACATAAATTAGGGGTAGTATTCATTAGGAGTCAGAAAATGTTGGCAGAAGACTGTTCCTAGGCGAGCTTGACAGTGCCCGGTTAGGACAGTCAAAGAGTGCAAGCACAAAGGTTGCAGGGGTGTCAATTCCCTGGCAAACCCAAGTGTGTGATGGATGCAGGAAGCCTTGTAGAGGCTTGGGAAGAAGAATGGAGCCCTGACATACCACATGGAGGTAGAATAAACTGACTGTTCAAACAAAAGGTCAGAACTTGGCTTAAACAAGCCTAAAAGTGCCAAAATCTTGGTTAGGGTAGTGTACGGACGGTGGAAGCTCCAAACCCCAAAAATCTTCAAGGTGTGGGCAAGGGTACCACGAATCCCAAGAAAAGATCCTAGGTCATTTGGAGGATTTTTGAGTGATTTCCATTTTTCTTGGGTTAGGAGGCCTAATTGGGGCTCAAGGGTTAGTAGCCTTTTAAAACCCTAGAATAGGGTTTGGTGTGAGCGATGGGGAATTGGAGATTGGTGGATGTTCAGGAACCCTAGAGGGATGGTTTTGAGGCCATGGGAATCATCACACACCCCTGCATCAATTAATGAAGCTTGGAGTTTTAGTTAGCCTTTAGGAATATTAAGGGCTAAGGAGAGAATGGTAGAGTGAGCACCAAGATTGGCTTGGTTAGGGACATGGTGATGATAGTAGGGTTGGCCAAGAGAACCAGGGGTTTCTAAAAAGCATTAGGACATATAGGTTAACAAGGTGGAGAGTGACACCAAAGGGGTTTGCCAAGGTGAGACCCAGAGCATGGGACAGTGAGTGTCTCATCCAACCCTACCTTATCAAATTGGTATCAGAGCAAGCTAAATATTTGGGAAGCATCTTATATGTCAGAGGTTGAGTCTAGTGATTCCTCCATCATGGTGAAAAATGCAGAACTGGCCAAGATGGTTGAAGAGAAAGAGGAAGACAATAAATTGTTGAGGGAAAGAATAGCCCAACTTGAGCAAGTAGTGAGGAGTGTGCAATTTGAAGGAAGGATACGAAAGGAAGAAGAGGTTGCAGAGGAAGACAAGACCCCTGAACCTGACCCTGTTTTGAAGGAGGATCCTTTCTTGAAGGCATTGAAAGCTTTGAGTGGAAAAGCACTTGAAGGCATACCATTATTTAGTGGAAAAATGGAAGCTGATCTAGTCATAGACTGGATAGAGGGAATGGAAAACCATTTTGAATGTGATGGAGTCACTGAAGCACAAAAGGTAAAGGTGGAAAAATCAAGACTAAGAGGTTCTGCCTTGACATGGTGGAAATTCATTCAGATAGAGAGGGAAAAAGAAGGCAAGCAACCTATATCTACTTGGAAGGGTATGGTTGCCAAAGTAAAAGAAGCATACATGCCAGATGACTATGAGATTCAGTTACACAAGAAGAGACCAAGTCTAAGGTAGAAAGACCAAGATGTGAATACCTACACAGAGGAATTCCAAAAACTTTGTATGAGGTCTAATGTGACGGAGGATGAAAGTCTCAAGGTGGCTAGGTATCTTAATGGCTTGAAATGGAACATTCAAGAGGAGATGGCTCTTCTAAGTCCCAAGATAGTACACCAATGCTATCAGTTGGCCATAAATATTGAGGAAAGAAGCAAGAGGAAACAAGACCAGGCTTCTAAGGGTAGAGGCAAAGGCAGAGATCAAAGAGATCAAAGAGGGCAGCAAGGTGGATACCAAGGTAGAGGCAATGACCAAAGAAACCAAGGAGAGTTTAAATTCACATATCATGGAAATGAAACACCTTCTAGAGGAGGGTATAACAGAGGTAGAGGACCCAAAGGAGGTTCAAACAGAGGAAGAGGAGCAGGTAGGAGCAATTCTTACTTTGCAAACATGAAATGCTACCATTGTAGTCAAGTAGGTCATCCTGCTTATAGGTGCCCCGAGAAAGCATCTTCATCAAGCAATGAGAAGAGAGTGGCTTATGCACAAGAGGACACCATGAGTCCTAAGTCATCCGAGGTCAGTCATATTGAATCTGAGGTAGGACAGAATCTGATGTTCAGCAGAGTTTTGATCAGACAACCGATCAAGGAAGAACCAAAACAAAGGAGAGCTCTATTTAGAGTAAGGTGCAAGATACTTGGTAAAGTATACAAGGTCATAGTAGATTTAGGTTCAACAGACAATATAATCTAAGATGAGGTAGTAATGAAATTGAAATTGGAGAAGATACCCCATACCAACCCCTACAAGGTCACATGGCTAAACAAAGGGAAATTTTTTTTAGTAAATGAGCAAGTAATGGTGGAGTTTTCCATTGGAGGGTATAAGGACAAGCTAGTTTGTGATGTGTTACCCATGGATGCATGCCATCTACTATTGGACAGACCATGGAAAGATGACAAAGGTGCCATATATGATGGGAAAGAGAACACCATCTCATTCAAGAAGGATGGGAAGACTTTCAAGTTGCAGTCACTGTCAGAAGAAGAACAGGGACAGTCAAAGACACCAAACATCATGTTGAGTAGTGGGAAGGATTTCCTTAACAACCTACATCGAGGGGGTGAAGGATATGTGGTTATGTTGCAACCCAAAGAAGAGAACAAAATTGAGAAAACAGTCTTACCGGAAGCAGTCCAAAAGTTACTTGAAAAGTACAAGAGCATAGTTAGTGATGGGACACCTGCAACTTTACCTCCAAAGAGAGCCATTAGTCATCAAATTGACTTCATACCAGGGGCTTCATTTCCTAACAAAGCAGCTTATAAGCTTACACCAGATCAGAATCTAGAGGTAGATAGGCAACTGCAAGAGTTGTTGGATCAAGGATTGATTCAAAAGAGCATCAGCCCATGTGCAGTACCAGTGGTCTTAGCAACAAAGAAAGGTGGTAAGTGGAGGTTATGCACTGATTCTAGAGCAATAAATAGAATAACAATTAGATATAGATTCCCTATCCCTAGGATTGAAGACTTGATGGATTGTCTTGGAGGAGCTCAATACTTCACCAAGTTGGATCTCAAGAGTGGATACCATCAGATCAGAATCAAGGAAGGAGATGAGTGGAAGACAACTTTTAAGACAAATGATGGGTTGTATGAGTGGAGAGTTATGCCATTTGGCCTCTCTAATGCCCCTAGCACATTCATGAGGCTCATGAATGAAGTACTTAAGGACTTTACAGGGATATTTGTGGTAGTGTATCTTGATGACATTCTCATATACAACAAGACAACAGAAGAGCATTTAAAACATGTGGAGATGGTCCTTAAAAGGTTGCAAGAGGAGAAGTTGGCAATCAATCTAGAGAAGTGTGAGTTCTTTAAGCAAGAGCTTGTCTATTTGGGTTTTGTAGTGTCCAAAGGATCATTGAAGATGGATCCAAGCAAGGTGGAAGCCATCCTAAACTGGCCTACTCCAACTACAGGGACAGAGGTAAGAAGTTTTCATGGATTGGCTCAATTTTATAGAAAATTCATAAGGAACTTTAATGGCATATGTGCACCAGTCCTAGATACAATCAAAGGTGGTTTAAAAACTAAGTTTGTGTGGACTCAAGAGGCTGAGAAAGGGTTTGAGAAACTGAAACAAGAAGTGGCAACTCAACCTATACTTTTGTTACCTAGTTTTGACAAATTGTTCACTGTTGAATGTGATGCAAGTGGAGTGGCAGTAGGATGAGTGTTAAGTCAAGAGGACAAGCCTATAGCCTTCATTAGTGAGAAGCTCAATGAAGCAAAGAAGAAGTATTCAACCTATGACTTAGAACTTTATGCTTTGGTTCACCACTTAGGAAATGGAACCTTCTACCCAAGGAGTTTGTAGTCTTTACTAACAATCAAGCTCTTAGCTTTATCAACACTCAAGAGAAGTTGAGTAATAGGCATTTGAAATGGATGGAATACATCCAAGCTTTCACCTTCACCATCAAGCACAAGAAGGGATAGCTAAAAAAATTAGCAGATGCATTGAGCAGGAGATTGTTGACAGTGCAAGAGATACAACTGAAGAGCATTGGCATAGAGAGTTTCAAGGATCTCTATGGGGAAGATGAAGACTTTTCAGAGGTCTATAAGGTATGTTATAACTTTGAGAACCATTTCCATAGCCAATACTCTGAGTATACATTGCAAAGTGGGTTATTGTTTAAGGGAAATCAATTATGTGTTCCAAGAGGGTCAATGAGGGAAATTTTGATTCAGGAAAAGCATAATGGCAGTCTTAGTGGACATTTTGGCATCAACAAGACTTTAGAACTAGTGCAAAGATTTTATTACTAGCCTAAGTTGGCAAGAGATGTTAGAAAGTATGTGGAAAAATGTGTTGTGTGTATGAAAGCAAAGGGAGGAGCTAGTAATGTTGGTCTATATCAACCCCTACCCATTCCTAATAGACCATGGGAGTGTGTGAGCATGGATTTTGTGGTAGGCCTTCCTAAGACCAAGACTGGTTTTGACAGTGTTTATGTAGTGGTAGAAAGATTTAACAAAATGAGTCATTTTATCCCCTGCAAAACAACTCATGATGCTAGCTACATAGCTCATCTTTTCTTCAAGGAAGTTGTCAGGATTCATGGATTTCCTTTGAGCATTGTTTTAGATAGAGATATGAAGTTCATGAGTCACTTTTGGAAGACTCTATGGAGAAGATTAGGTACCAACCTCTCTTTTGGATCAGCTTACCATCCTTAGACCGATGGTCAAACAAAGGTGGTTAATAGGGTACTAGGAAATTTCTAAGGTGCCTAACTAAGGAGTATGGACAGATATGGGATATGGTTATCTCCCAAGTTGAGTATGATTACAATGATAGTGTGAACCGAACCACAGGGAAGAGTCCTTTTGAGATTGTGTATGGGATGCACCCAAGAGGCATATGTGAGCTCAAAGATCTTGGAGCTATGGAACAAAGAAGTGGACATGCAGAGGATTTTAGTCGAACCGTGAAAGAGATTCAGGAGTAGGTGAAGAAGACAATCATTGAGGCTACACAAAAGTTGAAGGAGAAGGTAGATATGTCAAAGAAAGATGTGCAATTTGCAGTAGGGTACTATGTCATGGTCCACCTTAACAAGTCAAGGTTGCAAAAGGGAATGTCAACCAAGTTGAAGATGAAGAGAGTGGGTCCATGTAAGATATTGGCCAAGTATGGCAAGAATGCTTATAAGGTGGAGTTACCTACCAATCTAGGCATCTCTCCAGTGTTCAATATAGCTGATTTGATCAAGTATATGGGGACAGTCAATGATGTGGATTAGAATAGTCAGGAGATCTTCAAGGACATCAGCAATGTATCCTTACCTAGTCAAGACAAGCCTCAGGTAGAGAAGATCTTGGAGTCAAGAGTGAAGAAGGCTAAAAGACATAAGGTGTACATGGAGCACCTTATCAAGTGGAAGGACAAGCATGAATCAAAAGCCACATGGATACAAGAAGATCAGTTCAAGAAGTTTTGTATTGACCTATCATTGGTCTCTCCTTCCATTCCTTAGTGTTTTGGCTGAGAGGGGGGGAGAATGGTGCAGGAGCACCTAGAGAGCATTAGGTAGCACTAGGAAAAATTTGGAAGCCTAGGATGAAATTTTTCGTTTTTGATGCTTTAAGGTCATGTTGACCATGTAGCTTTGTGTTAATGATGTTATAACATGTTAGGAGGAGGGTTGATTGGTGGCTCATGGTAGAAAGGATGAGTTTCACAACTTGTTTTCACTAGGATTCACTAGGAATTGGTAATAAAGCCAAAATGTTGCATTTGTGCAATTTTGGCCCATTTGTGGTGGTTATGTCCATCCAAGGAACAAGAAACCACTATGTGAGCCTTTAAAAGGTGGAACTTGAACTGGAATGGAGGTTGGCATCATTGGAGTTTGTAATTAGACTGAAAACAAGAAAACAATGATAGTTTAAGTGTGCATTTTTTGTTTTTGTTCTTGTTTCTGAATCAGTAGGTAAATGGATTGATCAAGGAATTTTGTGTAGTGGAGAATGTAGTTAACTTGTCTTGAAGCATTATTTGATACAATAGATTGCTGATTTCTCATTTCCAAGTATTCTTGTAAATTCTTTGTTCTTCCTTCAATTTGTAGTCTTGACTAGTAAACTGTGAAAATGGGGTTTTAGTTTACATTTCCACTATACCTAAAGTACGACTTATTGGAAATGTGGCTAAACTCCATGCTTGTACATAAAGTAGGGGTAGGATTCATTAGGAGTCAGAAAATGTTGGCAGAAGACTGTTCCTAGGTGAGCTTGATAGTGCTCGGTTAGGATAGTCAAAGAGTGCAAGCACAAAGGTTGCAGGGGTGTCAATTCCCTGGCAAACCCAGGTGTGTGACAAATGCAAGAAGCCTTGTAGAGGCTTGGGAAGAAGAATGGAGCCCTGACAGACCATGTGGAGGCAAAATAAACTGACTATTCAAACAAAAAGGTCATAACTTGGCTTAAACAAGCATAAAAGTGCCAAAATCTTGGTTAGGGCAATGTACGGACGGTGGAAGCTCCAAACCCCAAAAATCTTCAAGGTGTGGACAAGGGCACCATGAATCCCAAGAACAGATCCTAGGTCATTTGGAGGATTTTTGAGTGATTTCCATTTTTCTCAGGTTAGGAGGCCTAATTGGGGCTCAAGGGCTAGTAGCTTTTTAAAACCCTAGAATAGGGTTTGGTGTGAGCGATGGGGAATCGGAGATTGGTGGATGTTCAGGGACCCTAGAGGGATGGTTTTAAGGCCATGGGAATCATCACACACCCCTGCATCAATTAATGAAGCTTGGAGTTTTAGTTAGCCTTTAGGAAGATTAAGGGCTAAGGAGAGAATGGTAGAGTGAGCACCAAGATTGGCTTGGTTAGGGACATGGTGATGATAGTAGGGTTGGCCAGGAGAACTAAGGGTGCCTAACAAGCATTAGGACCTATAGGTTAACAAGGTGGAGAGTGACACCAAAGGGGTTTGCCAAGGTGAGACCCAGAGCATGGGACATTGTGTGTCTCATCCAGCCCTACACTATCAATAGGGTCACCCCTTTTGAAAGTTGGATCCCTCATTTATTAGGACTAGTTTCCCAAGGGACTCTAACTTGGGTTGCCTAAGAAAGCATAAGCTATTTTTGGAAAACCCCTATAAAAAGAGGAGAATAATATCATTTTACAAGGAAGAAAGTGATGCACAAGTTGTTTATGCACTAGAGGATGGAGAAAACATGGGGGAAAGTTCCAAAGCTACCAAAGGGAATTCCATCAAGATATATAAAGTTGTGAGGAGATTTAAGCACACTATTTGATTTGTGAGATGAACAAAAAAATATACACTTATTGTATTGAATCATATAGTTTTGGGTGCTTCCATATTTTACCCCTCAAGTTTGGTTGTCTACATTAGAGGTAGGCCCATTTTTGCAAATAGGTATTTTCCCTAACAAGTTAATTAGTGGGTCATATTTATATGGTAAATATACTTAAGTCCAAGGAATATTTCTAGAAGTCTTACTTGTCGCTTAGATCATATCTTATCTTTTTGGCATTTAATTCTACTGCCCTAGGTCATTTAATGATAGCATAAGCTAGTTAATATTTGCATTAGGTAGATCATCACACATTTTCTATATAGGAAATTTCATTGTACAATTTTTTAATATACCTCATCACCATATCTCATAGATCTTAATATCAAGCAAGGTCATTTCTTACATACTCTCTTGTGTAAGGTTTTCATTATTTTTATAGTTGGTCTTGGGTATTGAGATAATCTTCAAATCCTCGAAATAACATTTTCAAAGGAAGAAATTGATGCACAGTTTGAGTATGCAATGAGTGAGGATGGAAAAAATTGGGAAAGATTCTAAATCTAATAAAGGGGCTTCCATTAAGATATATAAAGTTGTGAAGAGAAGTCAACACACCATTTGAGTTGTGAGATGAATAACCAAGTCATTGTGATGTAGAAAAAAGTACCCTTTTCTTGATTTGAGATAATTCATGACAAATGGACTAAATGAGGCTTTAATTTAGGTGTTGTGAGGCATTTTATGTATCCATCCTAAGTTTCAGACTTTTGCAAACTAAATAAAATTTAAATATTGAAGTCTTGTGAATGTGTTGTGAAGTGTTGTAAAACATTTCTACATTATTCTAGACTCTATTTAATACAACTCACTTAAAAATCATTATTTGACACATCAACAAGTCCTATTTTGAAGTTTTGTTAAGTCTTGTTATCAAGATTCACACTTTTCTAGGAATTTCCCCCTTATTTACACTTTTCTAATGTCTTATTGGACATCCTTATACACTCATATGGTTCTATTGAGTGTATTTTTGAATGATACACTAACACACAACATTAAATCACATTTAATTCTTGACACTTGAAATCACCTTCAAGTTGGGACCCATTTTCCATGGGTGTCGAATGATTCCACCAAGTGACACAAAAATCAAAATAATTTCAAATTTCTTTTAGGATTTATTCAAATCTACACTTGATGTCAGCCTGCGATGATGTATTAAAGGGTATCAAGACACATGAATTGTATAAATAATCTAATTTCACCTCATTTTAACATCTTCTTCCAACAATTCAATATTATATACATCCACAATTCATTTCTACATCAATTCATCATCTATTTTCTTAAGCAAATTAGGGTTTCTTTAGTTGAAGTCTTAAAGTTAGCATTCCAAAGACATTCAAGGCCGATTCTACATGATTTGTTGTAGACCAACAAGATCAATCATAATTTCAAGGTAAATTACTCCATTGTTTCATGCTTCATTCATTTGTTTCATCATTTTGGATTAATTTCCTAAAAGGTGTTTGACCAAGGCAAACCCCCATTCCTTAACAATCAATATTTTTGTCTTCTTGTGTTGATTTTTTGTAGATTTAGGTTTATTTGGAGCTTTAGGATCATTGAATATTGAATTACAAAGTAATCCAAATCTTCTCCTTTTCATTCAAGTCTATTCATCAAGTAAAAGTTAGTTTTAGACCTGATTCTGACAAAATATGAAGCAGACACCAGTATAAGGTGAAAGTACAGATCTAGAACTGTAGAATCTTGTCCTGAATTTTTAGATTCCTAAAAGTGGATTGATTCACCATGCATGGTGAATGAGTCCCATCTAGAATCCAGAAACTTGATTTCATTAGATATCACTTCCCGATGTTCTTAGAAGTTTTCACCTAGACATGGACTGATTCACCACAGGTCGGCAATAAGTCCACTCTAGTTTTCAGATCACCATCATCAACATCTCAGAAGTCTTCTCCTATCATCTTCTGTCATCCAGATAAGTCTTGTTCAATTTCATCTATTTATGTTCAATTCTTCTTAAGTTTCTAATTCATGCTTGCATATCACAACGTGTTTTCCAACATCTTGCATTTGGTTAGTTTGCACTCTTTAATTAGTATTTTCATTTATTTTACAACATTAGAATCACACTTCACACACTCCATATTCATCTTCCTTTCTTTCTCTAATCTTGAATGATAACAAAGTGTCAATTTTGGCCTTATATTTTCTCTCTCTTCCTAGGTGAAAAATCCTAGGAAGAGCATGAAGGATTTGAGAGCCAAAATCCTTCATTTCAGTCATAAACACACATTTTATTGACTAGTATATTTTTGGGTGTTTACATAGTTTGACCCTCAAGTTTGGTTGTCTACATTAAGAGGTAGGTTCCATTCCTAAAATTTCCATATGATACTTAATTATTTATCATTGTACTAAATTTAGACCAACAATACAAAATATATAAAGGAAAATAATATGAAAATCATGAGAAAGTACAACTTAAAATAATAAGAAAACAAATTTTGAGAGATATTGTATTTTTAGTGTTCTTTTATTATGTGAATAAATTATAAAAATAGGGGGAAATAAGCTTATATTTTCCAACATAAATCCATTTTAAACCTCATTTATGTTAATTTTTTTATTGAACTCAAATATTTTGGTAGCATTAGATTTTTTTTAGATTTCAAATGTTTTCATAAATTTTTTATCTATTTATCTTCATTTAATTTTGAGTGTTTTAAAATTTATTGTAGGGAGAAGGTTCTCAAGCACTCGTACTAGTTATCTTGGGTCACCTAAGTTATCTAGAAGTCACTTGGGTGACCTAGAGGTTTCCTAGGTGGCATTCCTAGTCATCACTTTTATATAGGGATGAGAAATAATTATCTATTTTATATTATTTTTATGGTTGATTTTTCTAACTTGCAAGTGTTTCATAGTTTTTTTATGGTTTTTAAATTTTATAGTTTTTTAGCTTTTTTTATTTTAATATTTTTTGTGTTTTCTAGGATTTGATAAAATTTCCCTATTTCTCAAGATACTTATATTCATTGGAATACCACTAAAGAGTAGGAATAATTTAAAATTTAGTTGAGACATTACCTAGAGTAGACATAACCATCCTTAAAAGATTAAGACTAGTGAGGGTGCTACAATTTCCTTTCATTTGACCCTTAGTCAAATTTTTTAAAACATTGTATCTTAATGATATGTTGACTTAAAGACATTATATTTTCTATGGGTTAGAGGAGAGTGTATGATCACTCTTTATGATGATTAATCCACCTTTGGTATTCTTATTTAGGGAGACCAACTCACATTTATAGATGATAAGTTTGAGGATGAGGGAGTATCTTGGACCAAATTTCTAGTAGTTGATAGCCCAAGAGATAATATGAGGGTCCAGCTTACCTTGGTTCCTTTGTGTGCCATTCTTTTCTTATTGAAAGTTTTTATTGGTTTAATTGTCACTCATTTTTTGAGAGGAAATAAGACTCCCATGTTTATATGGTTCTTGGTACCAATGGTAGGAAAAAATGAGTAGGATATAGTGTAATGCCCCACTAAGGACCCACATGACATTAAAAAAGAAAAGAAAACAATTTTTGTTTACAAAAATGCACATTACTAATGACACTATTGTACCGTTGTGTGCAAGGTGACTAACCATGATGTCATTTTTGTCAAGTGACATCACAAAATAAAAATAATTCAACCCAACAATCATACCCTAACATATAAGGGATACAAAATAAATAACAAGGATACATAAGGTTTTAACACTCACAATGCTCTAGTAGAGTAGGAAAAAAAGCTCCCTAAGCCAAGGTGCCACAATGTGACACCTTTGTACAAAGGCATGTATCCCAATCTGATGTGGGAAAAAGGGATACAGTGTCTAAATCACATCTTATTTGACATTACATTAGAAAGGAAAAAAAAAATCATCACATAAGCCCCCTTGGCTACTATCCTCAATGGAAGAGCTAGAATGGTGGATCGAGGTTTTGGTCCTCTTTGTTGTTTATGTAGTTGATTTGATTGATCAGGAATTGAATTGATTTTATTTTTTGAGTGTATACCAAGGTTAACTATGAATCTACAAAAAAATTATGTGAATACAAAGAAATGTAGAACTCACACAAAAATTGACAACAAAACAATAAAGTGGAAAGATAGAGAAACTTAGCATATGGATTAGGGTTGAAATTACCTTGTCATGTTAGAGTTAGGTGTTGTACACTTTGCATAATTTTCTCATAATTTTTTATTTATTATTATGTGTGGTACAGATAGGGGTACCTAGATGGATGTGCATCACTGGGAGCTATAATGTTGGGGACACTTTATGTTGTATGTAACATTGGGACATAATTGTAAAATGTAATTATTTAATATTGAGGAATAATAAAATATAATAAAGTACCCAATATTAAATGTGGGGTCACATGATATTGTATGTTTTTGGGCACATGGTTTATGTAATACCACATGGGGGTTTTGTGGGAGCTTGTTTCTATAAAAGCAACCACAAGGGTAGTTGTTTAAGGTTGGACAGTTTGTTGCAGTTTAGTAGGTTGAGCTTGTGCAAGTGTGAGGGTTTGAAGCATGGCATGGGATGTGTGGATTCATGCTTGGTCACATGGAATGCGTGGATAGCTTGTGCTTCAGAAGTGTTCACGAAGTCTTTGTAGATGTAGTGTAGGGCGGGTGCATGAAGTTGGGTTACACTTTTGTGGCCAATTGCAAAAAAAAATTTGAAAAGTCATAACATGAGTGCGTTATCTCATTTTAAAAGCAAAAAAAAAGTGAAAGTGAATCATTTTCTGTTCATTTTTTCTCTGCTTTTCCCATGGCCAAAAACCCTCATTTTCACACTTGCATTCTAGGAGGAGGCATTCTACAAATTTCATCAACAAAATTTTCTTTTTCTTTGCAAAGATGGCGCCATGATGATGAAGAGGTGCGGGAGGTAAGTTTTTTTTGCTATTTGTTTTGAATTTCTTGGTTTCAGGTTGATTTAAATGTTTTTTTTAAGTTAGATTTGATTGTTTTTTAATACAATGTAGGAGATGCAAATTTCCCTGCAAATCCTCAAAATCCTAAACAAGAAGAGCAAGCAATTCCTCAACAAAATCAACCTCCCCCACCAATCACTCAATACCCTCCTAACACTCAAATTTTTTTGAGTGATATTGAGAACAACATAAAACAAATTGAGGATTTTATCAGTAGTTTGAGTGATCCAAATGCTTCAACCACAAAAAGAATAACCCTAGCAAATTCATTGAAAGATATGTTAAAAAATTTAGATTCAATTTCCCACAAATAATTGGATGGAAATATAAGAGGTAGGCATCTAAAGCATATTATGCAGATAAACTATCATATAAACAAGTAAAAGATTTAAAAATTACCAAAGGTGATTTGTGCTCTTTATTCATTGACCCTAGAACACATCAAAATCTTAGCCTCAATGTGAAGAGGTTTCCTATTCATTGGTGCCACCACCAAGAGATTATGAACCATTTTTATGAGAGCTGGTACTTGGTCTTTGATTACCCACCATGCAATAATTGTGAAGTCCCCCAATATTTTCTTAGGAAACTATACAGTGAGTTCATATTGAACCAAATCCAAAATTATTTTGATATGAGGGAGTTCCAGAGGAGAGGTGGGGGTTTGGTTTAGGATAGGCCCGGTGCACAGTCGAATCCTGCATGGAAAGGGAGATGACCTCTCACTAGGCCGCCTTGTGAGCACATTGTTATGCCTACCATTGCGAAGGAGAGTGATGACATATAGACATTGTAGGTGGTCAACACTTTGACTGAAAGTGTCATCCATCATATTAGCCCTATTGTACAAAACCATCCAGGGGAGTCTTTAGGTGGTGGCCTTCGAACCCATGTGTGTCAATCTTGTGGGGTGACTTGTTTGTATGACCCTACCGACACTAAGGAGGATTCTACGCAGGATTTGTATGATGCTACGAAGGATCTATATGCATCTATGGGGATGGAGAGGACAACTGACATTTTGCATGATGCATATGGTATTGATATTCAGGTAAAAGTCATCATGTTGATTGAATTTAATTTATTAAATTTTGATTCTGAAATGCAAGATTAACTAATTTAGTTTTATTATTTTAATAAAATTATAGGGTCATAGTGTTGAGACTGGATACACCGGTCTTCCACCTACTTATTTATGTAGTACACCTATTAGTGGGGTATGTAACTAGTAAAAAATTATAAAAAATTTATAGGTTAATAACATTGTTTTACGAATGGTATTTTAATATGTGATTTTGGATGTTGAATAGGGTAATATTGGAGGTTTCAAGGGAACACCTCCTAGTCCAATGGATTTACTCAAACATTCACAACGGTAATAGAATAAAGAGAACTTAACTAATGAATTCTAATTAATAGATTTGTGTAGTTTATATTCATAAATTGTTGGTTATGTTGCATTACACATCATTCAAACTCAAAGCATTACTTCACATTCCATAACTAATAACTAGATGTTGATAGATGACACAATTTCAATTGTACAATATAGTTGTTTAGAAAGTCAACATAAGCAACACAATGCAATTACTTCACATGGAGGCATGTGCTTGTAAAGGTGCACCAACATGACAAACCATGGATGCTTGGAAAAAATATATGAAACCATAATAGTAAGCAATAGCATAGACAAGGCAGTTAGTAGTTTGAAAAAATGCCTCGAAGAAATGCGGTCTCATGGTGATGGAATTCCATTCCATCACCACATGAGACCACATTTCTTTGAGGCATTTCTTCAAACTTCTCACGATGTTTCCTATGATACCACATTTTTCATACATGTTCACCAAAGCATTTTATCAAACTACTTACTTCCTTGCAGTTGTTGCTATGGCTAAAAGCCTAAAATAGGTGCTTTCCAACAAACTATATGGATGCTTGGAAAAATATCTATCAAAGCATAATGGTAAGCAATAATACCATACAAAAGGCAATGATCTTTTTTTTTTAAAATTCGGGAAGAAATGCGGTCTTATGGTGATGGAATGCCATGGCGTGCATTTGTTTGTAATGGCATACCATCACCACAAGACCCTATTTCTTTTGAGGCATTTTATCAAACAGTTCACTGTCTTCTCTATGCCACCATAGTTATTGTACATTTCTACAAAAGCATTTAATCAAATGGTTCAGTGGCTTGCTACTATGGGTAAAATCATAAAAACATGCCCTTTCGAACAATATATGGATAGGGAAAATAGTAAGCATGATAATAAAAAATATATAGTTTAATAATTGTACTCAAAATTTTGTTCATTATATCTCATACATTATAAGTCATGATGTGGATCGGTATTGTAACTTTTTTGTGATTGAATAATTTGTTATTTTATTTTCAGATGTTGGTGATAGAAACAACTGACAATTTTATGAGGGAAATGGGTATTGGTGAGATGGCCGTAAGTGATTATTTTGTTAAATATATCAATTTTTATAATGTAATTTTTATATATTAATGTCTTTACGTCTTATTGTAACAGTCAAAACTTCACTAGGAGCTAAACCCCAAGAGGAGCAGCAAGAGAACTCCTCGAGCATAGCAGAAATAAGTGACAAACTTATCACCATTAGATCACCAAACAAAGGGAAATAAAACTTTATATGAAACAGAGCATGGAAAGAAATGAATTTTGAATGTAGAGCCCTTTGTTGTGTTCCTACATGGCAATTTTGTACATATTTTTTTATTGGATATATTTGACATTGTATGTCTATATGGTATCTCATAAGCCTATATGGCTATTTTGTAACTATATTTTATACTTATATCAACATATATTGATGTATGTGTACATGGCTATTTGGTTAATACAAATCTTTTTTATCGATGGTGTCCATATTTGCATTATAAATTCATGGTTCAATAGATATGAGTTATGTTTATTCAAGTGTATACTTTACAACTTATGTGTATACTTTTTGACTTACATATGTTCCAATGTATAATTTGTGACTTACGTATGTTCCAATGTATACTTTGTGACTTACACATTTTCATGTGTATACCTTGTATTCGTGCATATACTTTGTATTAAGTTGTGTATACTATGTATTCGTGTGTATACTTCAAGGCTTACATGTTTGTGACTACTTGTGCTTCCCTTATACATGTACATGATTGAATTATTCATGTGTATACTTATTAATTGGTTAGCCCTAGCATTGATCATTGCTGTCCTTCATGGTTTTGTTCTCACACATTACACTTTTGTTCTCACTGACTTGATGTACTCTCCAACATCTATCTTCTCTCATGTGAAGATTTAGAACTTCTTGGCCATGCCTTTGCATCATTTAGGAAGTTTTTCTCTTTTTGACAATGTCAAAAGCATGGTTGCATACAAATTAGGCAAAAGACTTTTCCTTTTAGATTAGCAATGCATGGAAGTTTCAAAAAGTATCCTTGATATTACAAAAAAATACGTTTTTATACCATAGCAGCAAAAATATTTTGGGGAGAAAATTGGAAAACCAAAAGTATAAATTTTTTTATAAAAATTGGGAACAAGTCTAGAAAAAATCGAGAAAAAATAAGATTTGAAAAAAAAGGTAAAAAAAAGTAGAACAAGAGATAATATTTTTTTTTTTAAAGAATTAAAGGCATTTCCATAGCATAGAGATATAGAGAGAAAATAAAATAAAGATTTTAACTAATAAATTGTAAAAAATAGATTTTTCTAGTTTATATTCATATCGTTGATTACATTGTATTGCACATCTTTCAAACTCAAAGCATTGCTTCACATTGCATAACTAATAACTAGATGCTGATAGATGACAAAATTTCAATTACAATATAGTTTTTACAAAGTCAACCTAAGCAGTTATGCAATTACTTCACATTGCATAACTAATAACTAGGAGCAGCTGTCAGTTGCATTTTCTTGTCATGGCATTCTATGAGACTACATTTCTTTGAGGCATTTTTTCAAACAGTTCACTACCTTGTCTATACTACCACATTTTTGATGCATGTCTACCAAATCATTTTGTCAAATAGTTCACTTCCTTTTTGTTATGGCTGAAAGCCTAAAACAAGTGCTTTTGAACAAGCTATGGATGCTTGGAAAAAATCTATCAAAAGCATAATAGTAAGCAATAGCATAGACAAGGTAGCAAACTCTTTGAAAAAATGCCTCAAAGAAATGAGGTCTCATGGTGATGGAATTCCATGAGAATCAAAAGATTTGATTCTTATGGAATTCCATCACCATGAGACCTCATTTCTTTGAGGCATTTTTTCAAAGAGTTCGTTGCCTTGATTCTCATGGAATTCCATCACCATGAGACCTCATTTCTTTGAGGCATTTTTTCAAAGAGTTTGCTGCCTTGTCTATGCTAACACATTTTTCATACATGTCTATCAAAGAATTTTATCAAACAATTCATTGCCTTGCTACTATGGCTAAAAGCCTAAAATAGGTGCTTTTGAACAAGCTATGGATGCTTGGAAAAAAATATATCATAGCATAATAGTAAGCAATAGCATAGACAAAGGGAATGAACTATTTGAAAAAAATCCTTCAAAGAAATGTGGTCTCATGGTGATGGAATGCCATGACAAGAAAATTATATGGATTGTCATGGAATTCCATCACCATGAACCCATTTATTGAGCATTTTTTTTCAAATAGTTCACTACCTTATCTATCTACCCCATTTTTTAACATGTTTACCAAAGAATTTTATCAAACAGTTCACTTCCTTTGCTACTATGGCTAAAAATCCTAAAATAGGTGCTTCCAAACAAGCTATGGATGCTTTTGAAAACATCTATCAAGAATGCCATGATAATCCATGGCAATTTTTTGTCATGCCATTTGTCATGCCATTCCATCACCATGAGCAAATTTCTTTGAGGCATTTTTCAAATAGTTCAATTTCTTGTCTATGCTAACACATTTTTCATACATGTCTATCAAAGCATTTTTATTAACAGTTCATTTCCTTCTTATGGCTAAAAGCCTAAAATAGGTGCTTTTGAACAAGCTATGGATGCTTGGAAAAAATATATCATAGCATAATAGTAAGCAATAGTATAGACAAGGGAATGAACTATTTGAAAAAAATCCTCAAAAATAATGATGGAATCACCATGGAATGCCAAGAAATTGTTATGGATTTTCATGGCATTCCATCACCATGAACCACATTTCTTTGAGGAATTTTTTCAAATAGTTAGCTGCCTTGTCTATGCTACCACATTTTTTCATACGTATTTTGCAAAGCATTTTATCAAACAGTTGACCTCCTTGCTGCTATGGCTAAAAGCCTAAAATAGGTGCTTCCAAACAAGCTATGGATGCTTGGAAAAAATCTATCAAAGCATAATAATAAGCAATAGCATAGACAAGGCAACGAACTTTTGAAAAAAAGCCTCAAAGAAATGTGGTCTCAATGGTGATGGAATCCATGACAATCCATAGAAATTTTCTTGTCATGGCATTCATCATGCCATTCCATCACCATGAAACCACATTTCTTTGAGGCATTTTTTCAAAGAGTTCACGCCTTGTCTATGCTAACACATTTTTCATACATGTCTATCAAAGCATTTTATCAAACAATTCATTTCCTTTTGCTATGGCTAAAATCCTAAAAAAGGCACTTTCAAACAAGCTATGGATGCTTGGAAAAAATATATCATAGCATAATAGTAAGCAATAACATAAACAAGGGAATAAATTGTTTGAGAAAAATTCCTCAAAGAAATGTGGTCTCATGGTGATGGAATGCCATGACAAGAAAATTTCTATGGATTGTCATGGAATCCCATCACCATGAGACCACATTTCTTTGAGGCATTTTTTCAAAATCATACAAATTGAACCCTAGCATCAATAGACTCTGTATATCAAGCTACCACAATTCAAGTTTCAGCGATGAATGAATATTTATCATGCATGCTTTAAATGACAATCAAAGTTTATGGTGGTCTTTTTTTATATGATGATATGTGATATTCTAATCTTAATTCATGCTTCTAGGTTGCATATATATATATATATATATATATATATATATATATATATATATATATATATATATATATATATATATATATATATATATATATATATATATATATATATATATATTACATGATTTTTGTACCAATGAACCCAAAACGAACTGAACCCCCTCCAAAAAATATTGGTCAAACTGGAAAACCGAACCCCCAAACCTGAACCTCAAAACCTATTCCAACACTCTTCATTCTACTTGCACAAACTTAATTGACCACAAAATTTTGTTGCCCCTTGACTTTACCCATGTTTACTCCCTAAAACCTCTTTTTTTCATTCAAAACCCTTGTTTTCCCAACTGGGGAATGTCATGCCATAACATAATTTTGACCTCCCCTATCCTTGAAAACCTTTTGAACACATCAAACTCCATAAACTCACCCTATTTGCAACCTATTCTAACTTATTTTCAAGCAATTTCTTCTTTTCACATCTTCTAGCCTTGCTTTTAAGGGGCCTCAATTTTGAATTTTCAATAGGGGCAACATTAGCAATCTCTTCCAATGCCCTTAATAATTCTATTTTATTATTCCTACTACCTATCCTACTTACATCAGTCCCATATCACCAAGACACAACTTGAACAATGGGAGGAATGACCTATTTCAACATACTACACTCAAACCCTTAAGGGATTGATCCGATTGAATGTAGCTCAGAGTGATTCCACATGTTTGGGTGTGAAAGAAGACCATGCATAGCATACAAATTCCTATTCAGATGCATTGGAATAGTCTATTTGGTCACACAAGTTGCAGAACGAAAGTTACACCACCTTACAACTTTCCACTGCTTGCATTTGACACTTTTTCCATCAACTAAAAATTGGAAACCACAGGAAAACCATTTAGAGATAATAAAAAAAGAGGTTATTGTAGAGGGTCTCAACATGATCCCATAGGATTAGATGAGATGTTTCTAAGCATCATGGTATCCAAGTAGCCTCATGTTGAAGTTTGCAGCCATTTTTCCCTTTCAACCCTTAAGGGATCGATCCAGTTGAACGTAGCCCGGAGTGATTCCACGTGTTTGGATGTGAAAGAGAACCATTCCTAGCATAAAAATGCCTATTTAGATGCATTGGAATAGTCTATTTGGGTGCACGAGTTGCAAAATGAAAGTTGCACCACCTTGCAACTTTGCACTACTTGTATTTGACACTTTTACCATCAACTAAAAATTGGACACCATGAGAAAACCACTCCGAGATAATAAAAACTGAGAGAGGTTACTGTAGAGGGGCCTGACATGATCCCATAAGATCAAATGATAAGTTTCTAAGCATCACAGTGTCTAAGTAGCCTCATGCTAAAGTTTGCAACCATTTTTCCCTTTGGACCCTTAAGGGATTGATCTGGTTGAACGTAGCTTGGAGCAATTCTGAGTGTTTGGGTATGAAAGAGGACCTTTCCTAGCATAAAAATTCCTATTTGGATGTGTTGGAATAGTCTATTTGGTCACACAAGTTGCAGAACAAAAGTTGCACCACCTTGTAACTTTCAACTGCTTGCATTTGACACTTTTTCCATCAACTGAAAACTGGACACCACGGGAAAACCACTCTAAGATAATGAAAACCAAGAGAGGTTATTGTAGAGGGGCCCAACATGATCCCATAGGATTAGATGAGAAGTTTCTAAACATCATGGTGTTTGAGTAACCTCATGCTAAATTTTACAACCATTTTTCCCTTTGGACCCTTAATGGATCAATCTAGTTGAACGTAGTTAAGAGTGATTCCATGTGTTTGGGTGCAAAAGAGGACCATTCCTAGCATAAAAATTCCTATTCAGATGAGTTGGAATATTCCATTTGGTCACATGAGTTGTAGAACGGAATTTGCACCACCTTGGAACTTTCCACTGCTTGCATTTGACACTTTTTCCATCAACTAAAAACTAGACACCATGGGAAAACCACTCCAAGATAGTGAAAACATAGAGAGGTTATTGTAGAGGGGCCCAACATGATCCCATAGGATTAGATTAGAAGTTTCTAAGCATCATGGTGTCCAAGTAACCTCTCTCACCCTAACCCACTCACACCCTCTGCCACCCTCTGCCACCCAATCTCCCACACTCTTTCCCACTCTCTCCAACTCTCTCCCACTCTCTCCCACACTCTCTGAATTTCTCCCACTCTCTCCCATCATCTCCCACCCTCTCATTTGGGTGCGGGAACTCTTTGAAAATATTGTAACAAACCCAAAATAGTAATAAAGTTAGAAACAACAATTCTCAATGAATCACAAGTATTGAATTGTTTAGTGAAAAAGGGGCATACACTTCCATCTCCTAAATCGTTTGAGGAGTATGCATGTGATAACACTTCTTTTTGGGATGGTTATCTTCTTGCTTCATTCCCTTCAATGTTTTAACTTCCTCTGGGCTTGCTCTCATACTCTTCATCTCTATGTAGATCCCAAGTTGAGACTCTCCACTGCTACTGCCAAACATGACTCCTTTTCCTTTCAAGCTACTTGTCTGTCTAACAATTCCCATCATAAATATATAATTACTTATATCTATAAACAAATAGTATGCCCCTAATAAAAAAAATTAATATGCATTTCCACATCAATAACCATGTTTTTATGATTTCCGGTTGAAGAGAACACCTACCAGCATCAAGGAGAGCTTGGGTGCAGAGCTATAGATGTTCATGTTCATATTAGATTTTGGATAAGGGGAAATAAAACAAGGTTTTTCCATTCCAATATTGTTAGATGATATCTTAGAGAAAAAACTTTTGTTTGAATCGTTCCTACCCTCAAGTAAAATACCCAATCCAAAACTCATCCCAAAATGCCAATTCGGTGAAATTGGAAATGTAGTGGCCTGTTTGAAAAAATGGGTCCAAGAAATGGGGTCTCTCAATGATGTAAATCACTAAGAGACCTCATTTCTTGGACCCATTTTTTCAAATAGGCCACTACATTTCCAATTTCACCCACTCTCCCACTCTCTCCTACTCTCTCCTACTCCCTCACACCCTCGCTCACCATCTCCCACCTCTCCCACTCTATTCCACCCTCTCCCAACCTCTCCCACACTCTCCCACTCCTTCCCACTTGCTCCCACCCTCTCTCCCAGTCTCGGACTCTCTCTCCCACTATCCCACTCTCTCCCACCCTCTCCCACTCTCCCACTCTTCCAACTCTCCCACCTACTCAGATTCTCACCCTCTCCCACCCTCTCTGCACTTCTCCCACACCTCCCACAATCTCCAACCCTCTCCCACCCTCTCCCCAAGCTCTCAATCTCTCCCACACTTCCTCACACACTTCTCCCACCTCTCCCACTTCTTTTCCCACCTCCTCTCTGCATTTCTCCCACCATCTCCCACCCTCCTCCCAATTCTCCTAATCTCTTTTCCCACTCTTCAAGACTCCTCTCCCACCCTCTCTCCAACTCTCTCCTACTCCTCTCCCAACCCCACTCCCCACCTTCTCGCAGACCCCTCTGCACCCTCTCTCCCACCTCTATTCCCACTCCACCCATCTCTTCTCCAAATGACTCTACTCTCTCTCCCAACTGTCTCCACCCCTCTCTCGTGTTTCCTCTCCTACTTCTCCTGAAATTTCTTTTTCCCAAAATTTCTCTCTTCCCACAATCTCCCACTCTCTCTCTCCCCACCATCTCCCACCCTCTCCCACTCTCCAACCTCTCAGACTCTTCCACTCTCTTCCACCCTCTCTCCCACCCTCTTCCACCAACTCCCACCCTATCTCCCACCCTATCTCCCACTTAGCTACTCTCTCTAACTCTCTCCCACTCTCTCCCACTCTCTCCCACCCTATCCTGTGCTCTCCAACTCTCTCCCACTCTCTTTGACCCTCTTCAACCCTCTCTCTAACCCTCTCCCAACTCCTCGAAACTTTCTTCAATCTCTCCCACTGTTCTTCTCCCACTCTCTCCCCACCCTCACCACCCTCTCCCACCCTCTCTCTCCCACCATTTGTCCTCCCCACTCCCTCTGCCAACCTCCCTCACACCCTCCCACTCCGCAATCTCTTCCACCCCTCTCCTAACTCTCCAACCTCCTCCCACCCTCCTCCCACCCTCTCACTCCCTCAACAACCTCCTCCACCCTCTCTTCCACTCCCTTGAACTCCCTCTCTCACCCCCTCCCTCTCCTCCCACCTCTCCCACCCTCTCCAGCACACCTCCCTCCTCCATCCCCTCCCAACCCTCTCCAACCCACTCCCCACCCTCTTCCACCTCTCTCCCACTCTCTCTCTCACCCCATCTCCCACCTCACCCACCCCTCCTCCCCATCTCCAATCTCTCCCAACCCTCCCACACTCTTTAACCTCTCCCACCCCTCTCCCACCCTCACACCCATACCCCAATCTCTACCCACCCTCCCTCCCTCTCTCTCCTGCACCTTCTCCCACCCTCTCCCACCTCCCACACCACCTCCCACCCCCTTCTCTCCCACCCTCCCACCCTCTCCCACCCCCATCCCACACCCCCACCCCAGCCCCTCCCACCCCTCTCCCACCTCTCCCACTCCACCCCCCACCTCCCACCCCCTCCCACCCCTCTCTCACACTCTCCCCACACCCCTCCCCACCCTATCTCCCACTCTGTTCACTCTCCCACCTCCCACCTCACCCAACCCCTCCCAACCCCTCCCACCTCCCTCCTCACCCCACCATCCTCCCTCCCCTCCCACTCCTCTCCCACCTCCTCCCTATCCTCACCTCCTCTTCCCTCCCTCCCTCCTTCCCTCTCTCCCACCTCCCCACCCTCCCATCCCTCCCATGTTCCCTCCCACCCTAAACCCTCTCCCACTCTCTCACCTTAACCACCCTCTCCCACCCTCCTCCCACACCTCCAAATCCTCTCCCACTCTCTCCCACCCTCTTCAACTCTCTCCTCCCTCCCTTCCACCCTATCTCCCACTCTCTCACACTCTCTCCCACTCTCTCATACTCTCTCTCCCACTCTCTACCACCCTCTCCCACTCTCTCACACTCTCTCCCACACTCTCCCACTCTCTCCTCTTTCTCCCACACTCTCCCACTCTCTCTCCAACACTCTCCCACACTCTTTCCCACTCTCTCCCACTCCCATCCTCTCTCACCATCTCTCCCACTCTCTCCCACAAGCATACATAAATACATACATATACATATAAATATACAAAAATTTCAATAGGCATTCAATAAAGTGGCATTTAACTAAAGAAAGACATAACATGAGCATGTTATGTGTTGCTAGACATGTTCCCTGGAGAAGCAAAAAAGTCAAAAATAAAAAATAACATGAGCACATTATTACCCATTCATGTTATAAATTGCTTTGGGAATCCCCAAGCCTTAGCCTTTGTATTTTCCTTGGAATACCAACCCAAAGGTTTGGAGGGAATTCCCAATGACCAGAGATGTGTTTTTGCAAATTCTAAATTTTTTCACATAATCAGGTTCATGCTCACGTTTAGGATTGCATTTGGTTCAATATCGACAAAATTAAACACATGGGTAATGTTAGGTTCTCTCTTAGCTTTCCAACGATGTAATTTTTTTCAGTTTCTGACAATGTTAAGCCTTTCATCCATAATTTCTTTTGTTTGTATGTTTTTTTTGTCAAAAAGCAGTGTTTGGTGTTTTTTTCATTATAAATTAACCGTTCATCAAAATTTCAAATAAATTACATTTTTAGAAACTAGACTCCATTCTATAATTAAAAAAAAAAAATTACTTTCCAAAAAATTTAGGGGGAACACGACCAAAATTCTACTTTTTAGGAAGTGCGTACTTAGAAATTTAGTAAAAAATAAAATATTCATTAACAAATTATCAAAAAAGTCATGCATCAACTAGATACTATTAGCTAACTTCTAACCATAGCGATTTTAAAAATACTACAAAAAATTTCATTGTGCTAGGGTTGTACAAGAGTTGCTATGTTATGTTTTCCTGACAAAAACAACAACAATTTGTGTACATCCCTCTTTTGAACCCCTTAATCTCAACCATTTTCAAAATAAATTAGTAGTTTAGAAAGTAGATTTAGAGCACTTCGATCCTTGTTTTTTTTCCATCTCAAAATTTTGAGTGTAGCTATCCTCAATTTCATGTCCAAGGTCAGGATTTCCTAATTTCAGAAAAAAAGTGGCCACTTAAGCCCCCTTTTTAGGAACCATCTTGCTGCACTTCCCCTATAATGGGTTTTCATTGTTGAATAATACATGGAGTGTGGATGCTTTTGGAGGCTTGTTTTTTCCTTCTTGAGGGTTTTACCAAGGTGTATCTTGTGCCATCTTTTATGGGTATGTTTGTCTATTCTCTTGCATGTTGATATTGAGTATTTATTTGCATGATTTAAAATTGGGGTTATGTGGAAATTGTCATTGTATGGCTAAAAGTTTCCTTACAATTCAAGGGTGGTGATAGCCTAGACTAGAGAATGCAAATTTTCAAAATCTTTGAATAGGTCTCATTAGGTTAAAGTCTATAGGTTCTCCCTTCATGGACTTAGCTTCAAAGATTCATCTATTAGTGAATAATTCTTGTTGTGACAAATTTTTAAAATAAGAGGCTTGAATACTCAATATTTCTATTAGGTCTTTAATATTCTCCCAAATACACTTCATATATACCACCTATAAACAAGAGAGAGGAGAAAAGGGTTGTCATGTATAGGAAATTTCAGAATTTAAACCCTATTTTGGTGTTTCCACCTCCACAATGGCTATGGTGACATAATTAGCCTCATTCGAGTAGAGGAAAATAGATAAAATCAAGTGATAAATGACAAGTGTTGTAACTTACCACTTAGATCTACTTTCCTTGATGAAGTGAAGTCATGATACTCATCTCATTCAAGGAGAATTGAATTCTTGATTGAAGGTATTTCAAGTGTTAGTACTCACAAAACAAATGAACATAATACATGAAAAAAAAATCATATAAACTTGATACATTTCTAATGAAGATCTTGATTGATAAAAAATATTGTAAAGTACTATGTGTAGACATCGAAAATATACAGTTTGATATCACACTCTGATCTACTAACATCGTTTCTTCCTAAATCATCCCTCGGTCTAACTGTTTAATCAAATTCCCTTATTTGATTAAATTCATCAATATTCGTCTCTTAATTAAATAAATTATTTTGTCTAATTAAGTCACTTTCCCTTGTTAATTCAATCAATTCATCGATCTAATTATCCTATTTAATTAAATAATCAATTTATTTGATTAAATCTCTAAAGTCTATCCATAAATTAAATAAATTAAAACCTATTTGATTTAATCTAACACATCCCCTTTTAATTAAATAAATCAAAATCTTTATTTAATTAGCCTCCTTATCATATTCCTCTCTTTTGATTTAAATTAATCCAAAAATCTAAATCAAATTGTCAAATCAGCTAAATATCCCCTTAAATTAATCAAATCCTGATTAATTTAATCCTAATCATTCAAATCCTCTAGATTTTGCAACTTGCACAATTAAATCATTTATTTGATTTAATAATTCCCTATTTTCATTCAAAAAAGGCATCTAAGATGGAATATTCCTCAAATTTGAAATCTCCCCCCAAAAGGACTTGTCCATCCAACAAAGCATTTAAAGCTCTTACATTGTCTCTTACATGTCTCCCACTTGGCATTTAACTCATTTTTCATCCCCCCTAAACATGTCATCTCATCAAATTCAAATTTCAAACTTGCACATGGATCAAAACTTGCTCAACCTTCATCCTCTCACATGTTGACAAGTGGCATTATATCATTGGTTGAATCTTTGTCCCACATTGATCAAATTTGGACATCTCTTCAACTTATCAATCTATAAATAAAGAGCTTATATCCTTATTTCATCATCCACATTCCAAGCAAAGTTACCATGCTAAAATACTTAGCAATTCTCATCCATCTCATTGAATCATAGCTAGGTTTTTTGCAGATTTTTGGCTTGGGGCATTCATCAATCTTCATCAAAGTGGATCACAATCTTCATCAAATCATCAAAGCTAGCATTGGAGTTGGGAAAGGGAAAATCTCCACACACCTATTTGCACCAACTCCCTCAAGAGATCAAGAATTTACATTGCTTTCATAGGATTTAATCTCTTTTGTTGATTTCTCATTGTATTGCTTTCATTTTCCTATTTAGAGCATTGATAAATGGATTTCTTGAGGAATCATGTTTCTAACTTGCATTTCAATCTTCTAATGTGTTTGTTTGTTGTGTTTTGCAGGGTATTAGGATCATGGTTCACATATTGGCGCTAGAAGGAGGGCTTGATCGACAGATTCTAACACGTTTTTAAAAAATTTTGCCGTTTTTTACAGTTCTGTTCATAAATCCGCGTTTTAGCGCCCGTGATCACTGTTTTAGCGCTCTTAATCATTATTACAGCGCCCTTAATCACTGTTTTAGCGCTCTTAATCCTTTTTGCAGCGCCATTAATCCTTCCTGCAGCGCTCTTGAGCATTCTTGCAACGCCCTTAAGCATTCCTGCAGCGCCTATAATCATTCCTACAGCGCCCATGATCATTTCTGCAGCGCCTATGATCATTGTTTTAGCGCCTATGAGTAAGTTTTAAAATGACCATATCTTGGTCATACGAAGGTCTTTTTTGATGTTTTTTTTTTGAAATAGGGTAAAATTTCGTAAGCTATCCAATGGTGTAAGTGTTTCTTAACTATAAATTAGTTAAAATTTTCAAATTTGCATTTAAAGTAAGAACACATGATAACTTGGCTAAGTTTTAGGGTGTTTTGGTAAATGATTCATCTAACCCTTGTATCCTTTTGTTTCTTTTGATCTCATCTAACATTTTGATCACTTTTGTAGGTTGGAAATCAAAATCAAAAGAAAGAGGAGCATGGGGATGATATTTTGTCTAATCAAAGTGTTTTTTAACACTTAAGTGTTTGTTTAACACTTCAAAGAATTTGTCTTCCTTCTCCTTCTTAGGACACTAGTTTTCAATTGGGCTTAAAAAGAACCTTTTTCATTTCTTGCAAAGGCTAAAATGAACTTTAGGATCACAAATTACTAGATTTGGTTTATTGGATTAACAATTGAACAAGGCAATTTCTCACACTTCATTTGGTGCTTTAAAACGAAATCATCATTGCTTTGAGGGTTTAAAAAGAACAAGTGTAGTTTTGTTTGTTTGTGAGGGCTTACTTAGACTAAATCCATTGGAAAAGGACGTATGCGCTTCTCTCGCGCTTTATAGCGATCTTGAGAATCAAAAGGTCTTTTCCATGACTTTGGGTTGAGATAAAGCAATCACCTCCACACTTCGATTTGGGCTTAAAATTGAACAAACTATTGTGCGAGTGTGAGTGGGGACTTTGTTGCGTACATTCTCTCTCCTTGTTGCCTACAAGGATTGATCGAGTTACGAATATTGTTCTTCATTCGCTTTTGTTTATCTTAGAGGGCCTGCCTTGGGGAAAAAGTACTCACCCAAGGGAACGACTCAACCGGTAACACTCTAAAGCCAAGAGTATTTCCAGCCGGGATATAAATGTGGGTTTTGGTTAAACACCATAATCACGCGGTTGGCTCCGACAAGATGGATCCGAAAGGGGACTCTTGCCGTATGGGTCAATCTCCATGAACGGAAAGTCCTTACTAGAACCCATGCTAGAATTTTCCAAAATCCTTTTATCTATTTGTTAAAAGTAAGAACGGTCATTCTAAAGCCACCCTACACTCTTAGGTCTTCTAGTAGAGATGGAAAGCATGCCATGGGAGTTCTGAAGGGGTGTCATGCTTGGCTGCACTGGACACGCTAATGAGCCGTGGAGGGGAGCCAGTGGGGTCAAGCATCTAACCATCCGCTAGAGATAAGCGTAGCTAGACTTGTCCAAGTGGGAATCCAACAAATATTGTCTTACACATCCATAGGATTGTACATGCTTTTGGGTTACAAAAACACATGCTTGTTCATAAACATTGGAAAACAAACACTTAAACATGATCATGCAAATTTCAAACCCCTTTTGATAGAGCAAATACCTTTGGACAAATTTAAGTGTTGTTGCCTTCCCTTGGGATTATGTCCTTAGAGGTTTCTCATCACTTGAATTTATATCGTCATTTGCTCTAACTAGGGTTAACCTAGGAAATCCCTTTGCCTCAATTTCTTGGAACTCCCACACAACACTTTGTGGGAAGAAAAGGAATTTTGACATAGGACATCTTTAGTTTGAAACATAATCAAGAAAGTGTTTGTGGTAAAAGAAATTCACTAATCAAGATGAAATCAATTGAACCCCACACATGTGCTTGTATATCTTTTGTCTTATGGTCTTTTGAGCAAACATTGATCTTTTGGTTTGAAGGGAAAAGCATGTTCTTCAAAACCTTGGCCTTGTAAACAATTCCTTCTTAGGTTCATTTAGGATCAAAATCAAACACTTCATCCATCCAAACATTTATCAAAATTCATCCATTCAAAGAATTTTAGAGCTTTTAAAACATCATTCTAGACTTGGGTAAATCATCCTTAAATCAAATCAAAGTCATTTGTTTAATTAGGTGTGTGGGAATGCATCCTTTCTCATACATTTAATTAAATCAACCACCTTTTGAACAAGTTCATCCTAAGATCACATCTAACATCCTAGGGTTTACAAGTTCATCATCCAAATCAAACAATCAAAAAATCAAAACCTAAGTCTAGCATTGATCCAAAGTCCCTAAACATTCAACACTCACATCATTCACCTTTCATCCTTCATCTCGTCATTGATCCTAAGAACCTTAGAGGTCACTTTTGCGACAAGGTCAAAACACAAGAAGAACATGGAATATAAACTAGTTTCATACATCATGAGCAGTCCAAACCAACCAAACTATCCAAGCCTCACGAAACCATGGGATTATGGAAACTCACATCCATACATAGGATCACTATCTCCTACGAATATCAATAGCACAATGAATGTGAGTATGCCCAATCTGAATTTTAGAACACATCTCCCCATGATAGATTTAAATCAAGGTCTAAACTTACAAGTCTATCCTCCAAACAATCAATACATGAGTCTTCAAACGAGCAATGTCATCCCACCAAATCCCTACAAACCAAATGTGGATGTACCAAGTGCAAGTTTTCAAAACATGAATCCTAACTCAGAAACCTTTGGAAAAATGATCCCCAATACTAACATTGTTCATCCTATCATGCCAAATCAGAACATTATCCAAAGTCAATTTTCCCATAATCCCATTCAAAAATCGCAAGTAGGCATCCCAAATCTACTTAAACAAAAGCCAAATCAACTATCTCAAGTGAGCCAAGATCAAAATCAAGAACAAATTTGGCGAGATCAAATTGCGGAACTTTCCAATATAGTTGAGGCATTGAACCAAGGGAAATATTTACCACCATTACCTACATCATTCCTTGGTTTAGGGCTTCCCCCTTTACCTAACACCAATCATGCCATCCAAATCAATCCACCTAATGTCAATCAAACCATCACATCAAAGCCTTCGAATATACCTTCGACATCACACCAATGGATGGTATCTAATCCAACAACAACGTTGATCCCAACCAATCAAAATATGATCTCCCAAAGACCTATCACATCGGTCAATCCAACCATCTCTATCACTTCGATCACTCCAACCACCACTATCACTCCCATCACATCTCAACCCCTCACTACCATGATCGCTCCGAGTGTATCTCAAACACTTGTCACTACATCCAACACAATTTTGATCCCACCACAACCACCATTGCGACCAAGCCAAGTAAGCCATTACAATGTTGCATTCAAAGCATACCAACAATTGCTTCAACAATATCAAACAATTCAGCAAGCGCCTATAGCCACGCATGCTTCTCAAGATTCACAGCAAAGTCAAGCTCAAACATCATTGCAACAACAACAAGCACAACAAGTGGCGCAAGCCCAAGCTTTGTTGCAACAACAACAACAAGCCGCACAAGCTCAACAAGTGCAACAATCCTCTCAAGTTGCCCAAGCCTCTCAAGCTACCCAACCAACACAAGCACAAACACAAAAGATGACAACTATTGAAAGCAAGGATCAAGATCAATCCATCACTGAGCACATGTTTACTTCATCCAATGATCAAATCGACATATGTCAAGGGTCACTTTTGAATCATGATCAAAATCCACCAACAAAACTCGACAATGAGCCAATTCAAGAAATATCAACATCACTTGACTCTATGGTCGAAGACATTCACAATCTCTCCACCACAATTGTCAAAAACAATGATCAAAACCTCTCCATCGAGGAGCACATTGAGGATGTATCTACACAATCCGATGATCAACTCACCATACATCAAGAGCCACTTTTTAGTGATCTCTTTCAAGGAGTGTTAGGATTATTTGATCCAATTGACATAATGCACAAGCAGTTCACCTATGATGATGTTGAAAATGTCTCTACATTGCCTTATGAGCTAGAGGACATATCTCAAGAATTTATTCCAAAGCATGATCAAAATCTTTCACCAAAATCTAGCAATGGTCCTTTTCAAAACATGTTGATCCCCTTTGACTGCATGGTTACAGATACTGAAAGAACCCTGAACTCGACACTTGCAGATATTGAACCACTTACCATGTACAATGATGACATCCAAAAACCCTTTGTAAGCAATCCATCCTTTGAAGCTATCCCATGTCAAGAACCTGGTCCAAAGCATGTCGAGAGCAACCCCGAAATAAATCAAGATCAAGAATTCGTATCTACAAGATACTACAATGATGTAATGGACACTCTCCTATCTATGCAAGATGATCATATCCATGTAGCACATACTCCTCCATCTACCCATGAGATGCTTTTTATAGATGGACACGTAGATGATCTTCAGCTAGAACAAGATTTTGTTACACACAAAGAGCAGATTATCAACTCCTACAGTCAAACTGAGTTATCAACATCAAGATCATATATGTCCCAAACTCAAAATAAGGACATCATGAATACGGATATCCAACATTGTCCGCTCAAGGAGACAAGTCAGATAGAACAAGATATTTCAGAGTCAGCAGAGCATCCAATCGAAATAACATCATCTACAATGTTCATTTGTCAGAGCATGTTTATTGAACAAGATATCTCAAAACAAGCAGAATCAAAGCATGAAGTTGCTACTACCACCATACTGGGGGCAACTATGTCTCAAGCAAACGTCAACATAGGGAGCATGAAGAGTCCTTATGATGAAACTGATGTCAATACTACAACCAGTCACGCCATGAATCTTCATCCACCCATCACCCCATCCACGAATTGGGACCAACGTCAAAAGGAAGATTTGAATCAAAGCAAAAAGGACGTTATCAAAGCAAAAGAAGCTGATAAGCATAAAGGACAAATCAAATACATATGGATACCAAAGAATACAAAGAAAGATCATCCCTATCAAACTCCATCAGTCAAAGAAACTGTGGGGAAAAATAAAAGAGGGAAGAGTATCCATCAAAGATGTCCACAAAATCAAAAGAAGGCTTTTCAAGCGACGTACAAAGTATATCAAGCAGTTGGTCCTAATTCCACGCACACTTCCGTATCCACCCATCATTGCTCATCTTCCCAAGTTTGGAGAGTCAAAGGTTCCAAATGTCAACCAATCCATCTCTTATCCCTAAGCACTCCATCTACGCCTCCACGCATGATATCCAATTCTCATATTGACCATTGGCAATGACCCTTCATCATAAGGATTCAAAAAGCTCTTTATCGCGATGTGCGCATAGAGCGAGTTAACTCGGTATCGTGAAGCAGATCCACGAATCCCAAAAGCGCATTCAAGTGCACGTATCTTAGCAAAGCAGCTCCTTGAAGGGATATCGATGGCACATTATGGCGGGGGCATCTACATCAACACCACTAGGTGGTTCAGCATAAATCTTTTAGAAAAATCAAAAATCAAAAAATATGAAAATCCAAAAAAAATCAGAAAAAGGATTGAAAATAGTAAAGAAAAAAATCGTCCTCTAGTGAAAACCGCATGGGCGGCGCTTTGGGCAAGACCATGATGAAAACCTGGAAAACAGGTGTCATGTGTAAAATCGAGCATCTACATGCGCCACTTCAGGTGAAAGCATCTCATCCCATCCATCTTAGCCATAATAAATCCATTCATCCATAAGTCATTTATCCAATCCATTTTCATCCATAGTCCAAGTTATCTTGATCTTAATGAAATTTTGGGGCACACTTTACGCTTGTTTATGGAAAACATCTTGACATGGGTCATTTTCATTGATCCTATGCTATCTAGCATTATCTGAGCCATGAAAGCATTATCAAAATGAGCATTCGTTATCCAAATACCTTATCTTATCGCAAGATAATCCATATCCATCCATCCATCACACTCCATACATTGCTAGACATTGGGGGCAGATATTTGCATCTTCCTTCGAGAATAAATCTGGATCTATATCCTTCGCCTTATATGGTGATCCGAACATTTGGCAAACGTGAAATCAAATTGGTCAAAGCAGTTGTGATCCGAAATCTGAATCATAGCCCATGGCATATTTTGACAAATGAACATCCCTTATCAGGCTTCATCTTTCATCGAACATCAATCCAAACAATCACTATCAATTGCATCTAAGTTGCATGCAAAACACCACATCAAATCATTCGAAACAATTTTTGTTCCAAAACCAAGCTTCATCAATCATGATCAATCAAAATCCAATCAAGAAATCATTAGGATATCCTTGTGTTGCTTAACACTATCCTTTCATTGTTGTGCATCCTCAACAATGATTAGTCTTGATCATATCATCATCATCTTGGGGATATCATTCCCAATCATTGTGTTGCTTAACACTATCCTTGCATTGTTGTGCATCCTCAACAATGTTATCATCATCAATCTTGATCAATCAAATCCTTGCTTTGTTGTACATCCTCAACAATGTTACCATCATCAATCTTGATCAATCAATCCTTGCATTGTTGTGTATCCTCAACAATGTTATCATCATCATCAATCCATCGATTCGATCAATCAACCTTAGCTTGGTTTTCAACAAAATCCTAAACAGAGCACTGATATCATCATTCACATCCATATCCAAATCATCAAAACATGTGAAAAATCCAAAAACACTCATAAAATCAAGAAAAATGTCAAAAACATTGGAATCCGAACTACGTCGTCTCTGAGCTTAAACGTAGGCAAGGCTAATCTTTGATCAGCCCCCGAGACATCAAAATCAAAAACATTCAAAAAACATCAAAATCTAAAACAGCCTCAAAACATTTCAAAATGTCAAAAAATCCAAATATTTGAAAAAATCCATCCGTCTCATCTTTGCTTTCACTCGAAATAATCAATCATCCATAATAAACTGATTGTCACCTTCATCCTTTGACAACACAAACAGAAACAAGGCAACAATCAGCAAAATCAAAGCTTCAATCGTAAAATCAAAATCAAAACAACAAATCTTTAAAACAAAATCAAAGTCTTGATCATTTTCAAACATGTCAATCAACCTTATATCAACAGCCTATCAATCAACTTATCAAACCATCATCATCCTATACAAAGCATGTCCTAGGATCCATTCCGACAATGGGCACTTTTATCAAATCAACCACTTTGGGTAAACAAAACGACGTGTCATTAACATGTCCTAGGATCCGTTCCGACAATGGACATTATCTTTTGGCAATAAGTTTTGGCTCCCATCTTTTGAAACACATCCCTCTGGCTGAAGGTATGAAGAACATTGGCTTGTTTGCGTACTTGATCTTTTCTTTTGATTTATCTTATTGTGCTCATTCCAAGGACCTCTCGATGATATCCGAACGAAGGATTTAGAGAGATAGGAATGGGAACAAGCGATCATTATTCTTTTGTCTGCTGGCGTGCTTGTTGGGCGTTCTTGTAAAATAACTTGGCGAATACTTGCTGTTAGGTACGCCCTAGCAAGGTTTCCGTATGTCAAGTGTGAACAGAATACTCCTATCTCTTGTTAAGTCAAAGTCCATCACACTAGGTACAATGCCATCACGGTTCTTTATACCCTGATGCATCGTGCCTATGTGTATTATCAAACATAAGGTAATTGGCCCTTTTAAAATCCCAACTCCTTGGCAAGTAATCATCATCATCATCATCATCATCATCATCTCATGTCTTGTTGGAATCTCTTATTTTCTTCTATATCTTGCTAATCACGCTAACATGGTACCATGACAGTTAATCATAAATCATCACCATTGCATCCATCTTGCATCCACAAACTATCAGCATACTGCATATTGCATATCATATCATACAGAAAGCATTAATCATACCACATGCATTCATCCCCATCATCGCATAATATATATTAGTTATTCTAAACATCTCATAAACCATACATTTATCATCCACTGCATAATCATAAAAGCATCATCATATCAAATCATGTGCATCCATCATATCATCCATGCATCATCATATCACCCAAACATCATAATCATCTCATCATTAATAATGTAACTGTCATGCTACAAATCAGGATCAAGTGTGTGTAATATATCAAAATAGGCATGAGACTACCCATGGTTGATGACTGTCTACATCATCAAATCTGTGTACATCAAATATTCGAGTTGAACTGATCTTGAACCTCTTTTTCGAGAGATCGACCCTCAAATCAAACCTCTTCGCCCGATCTCTCGAGGGGGCAGTATATCAGCGTAATTCTTCATTCGCTGGGGCAATAGTGGGGCATCTGAAAAAATCAGAGAAATTTTGACTTTTGATCATGGCAAGATTATTCTTTGAACCAACGCAACAAGTGCATCGCTTCAAAGAGGGGCAAAATGTAGACATCGAAAATATACAGTTTGATATCACACTCTGATCTACTAACATCGTTTCTTCCTAAATCATCCCTCGGTCTAACTGTTTAATCAAATTCCCTTATTTGATTAAATTCATCAATATTCGTCTCTTAATTAAATAAATTATTTTGTCTAATTAAGTCACTTTCCCTTGTTAATTCAATCAATTCATCTGATCTAATTATCCTATTTAATTAAATAATCAATTTATTTGATTAAATCTCTAAAGTCTATCTGTTAAATTAAATAAATTAAAACCTTATTTGATTTAATCTAACACCATCCTTTTAATTAAATAAATCAAAATCTTTATTTAATTAGCCTCTTATCATATTCCTCTCTTTTTGATTTAAATTAATCCAAAAATCTAAATCAAATTGTCAAATCAGCTAAATATCCCCTTAAATTAATCAAATCCTGATTAATTTAATCCTAATCATTCAAATCCTCTAGATTTTGCAACTTGCACAATTAAATCATTTATTTGATTTAATAATTCCCTATTTTCATTCAAAAAAGGCATCTAAGATGGAATATTCCTCAAATTTGAAATCTCCCCCCAAAAGGACTTGTCCATCCAACAAAGCATTTAAAGCTCTTACATTGTCTCTTACATGTCTCCCACTTGGCATTTAACTCATTTTTATCCCCCCTAAACATGTCATCTCATCAAATTCAAATTTCAAACTTGCACATGGATCAAAACTTGCTCAACCTTCATCCTCTCACATGTTGACAAGTGGCATTATATCATTGGTTGAATCTTTGTCCCACATTGATCAAATTTGGACATCTCTTCAACTTATCAATCTATAAATAAAGAGCTTATATCCTTATTTCATCATCCACATCTCAAGCAAAGTTACCATGCTAAAATACTTAGCAATTCTCATCCATCTCATTGAATCATAGCTAGGTTTTTTGCAGATTTTTGGCTTGGGGCATTCATCAATCTTCATCAAAGTGGATCACAATCTTCATCAAATCATCAAAGCTAGCATTGGAGTTGGGAAAGGGCAAATCTCCACACACCTATTTGCACCAACTCCCTCAAGAGATCAAGAATTTACATTGCTTTCATAGGATTTAATCTCTTTTGTTGATTTCTCATTGTATTGCTTTCATTTTCCTATTTAGAGCATTGATAAATGGATTTCTTGAGGAATCATGTTTCTAACTTGCATTTCAATCTTCTAATGTGTTTGTTTGTTGTGTTTTGCAGGGTATTAGGATCATGGTTCACACTATTTATTTTTCTCTTGAATAATTTTAGGATGCTCAATTGTTCAAAATTTTAGTAGTTGTTTAAAAGGTGAAAATATTTGTATTTATATGCATTTTGATTTCCCAAAAAAATTATGAAATTCTAACAAATGAATTTAAATTTGTAAATAAAAAATGTTGACATTAACATATATAACATTAGGCCATAATAGGTTGGTCCAGGGTGGTGGTACGCTACATTAGAGCTATTTTGGGTATTTTAGTTTTGTTAAAAATATAATTATCAATTGCCAAATTTATTCATATTTTCCAAAAATGACCATAAAATGGGAAAATTATGAGCATAATTTGGTCCAGGCACACAAGGGGGAGCTAAAAATAGTGTGAAATTGTCAAGGGTGAAAATTTACGATTCTACAACCAAGATAAAATATTAAAAAAAAATTAATGATGACACCTATGTATATGATATAAAATTTAGGAGTCACAAGACCATGGGGAACAACTTTTGTTCACAATTTTTTTCAAAACAAGGTTCAAAAGTACACATTGTCTGAAGAGTGGAGGGACTATAACACCCTAGGAGGACTCCAATACCTAGTTGGGACACTAGCACCCAAGTGTTATAATCTAGGAAGGACATTAGCACCTAGGAAGAACACTAGCACCCTAGGTACAAAAGCCTTAGACTGGCGTAGGTGACTTGTTCTAGTGCTAGAGTCTTGAACTAGTATTATAGTCTTTCCTAAGCACTATAGTTCAATATTGGCATTGCATTCTTGGAAAGATAGAAAAAGGTAGGGATTGGTCCAAAAGACATACCAAACACCAAAGGACTAACTAGGAGAGCCTAAAATAAAATTTGGAGTCTAGAATATTAAAAATGACTTAGGTCAACAAGAGATTCTATCTCCTCAAGCACAATACAACTAAGATGCAAAAAAATTAGAAAGTTTACAAGGTCAAGGTGACATTCTCAAATCTTCAACATGCTGCCATATGCAAAAGGGAAAAAGGGGTGGTACATTCCATGCTTCCTACTTGCTCTGAGAACACCCAAGAGACCCCAAAATGGCCTTGAGATAAGTTGACTTCCTAAGAAGGAGCACCTAAGAATTCACTATCCACAAAATGATTAAAACACCACTATAAAACATTGATTATAAATGATTTGATCATTTTAAAACTCAATTGAATAATCCTAGGTTCATTTTACTTCCAAAACATGAAAGCATAAAAGGCATAAAAGATGAAATATGTGCTTGAAACCAATGCCAAGGCACATAAATATTGCATAATATGGGCACCACTTAGATGGCACATTACAATCCATCCCCAAAGGGAGGTCTAATTATTTTAAATTAAAATATACAATGAAAACTCAAATTTCCTACATGAATCATTTACATCATATATTCAAAAGGAATTAAACATGAAGAAACCTTTACCATGAAGATGCCATATTCAATTATGTTCACAATCCTCCAATCCCCAATGGTGCTTTGCATGCCACCCAACCTTGGGGAATCCAAAAATCCACTCCCATAATGCTAGGATATGATCACAAAGGTCCAAAAAAACTCACACCGCATGCAATGTGGGGTATTACACTCACACCAAACATAGAGAATACACACAATATCATACACAAAATTCAAGGTCAATAAATTACATCATGATAAACAAGTACAAGATCTCATAGGAACAACTCAAATGACATGAGGACTAGATCCTAGAGAGGGACTAGAGAGTTTCATCGCAATTGACTCAAGAATTGGCCAAACAAAATTGAGCACACCTCTCACAGTAGACAAGGTTACTCAAAAAATACAATTCCAACACTCCCAAGTAAGGCACGTCTTCCACACTTAACCTAAGTCTATATGAGCACTACAAGCATGACAGGGCACCATTATCTTGGTTCATTTTAATTTCCCATGTGTTTCATTAGTTATCACTTAATTAAGATACTTCCACATGAGATATCCTTAAAACCCTTTGTGCCCTAACAAAAAATGAAAATCACTCCCATACTACTCTCTAGAACCTATGTCCTAGGCTTATCACATTCACCAAAGCCAAATGTGACAAGAAAAAAATGCATAAAATTGGCTCAAAAAAAATGTCAACATAGTCTTAGTAGGTTCATCTCAAAAAGTCATAGAGACATGTTTTATCCCATCCAAGGACATCAAAAATCAACTCAAGAATTCAAATGTTGTACCTTTTCTTCAACATCAAGAACTAGTAAATTCAAAGAACTCCATTAAAATAGCATAACTTTTTTATATTTTCTAAAAAAATAAAATTTTCAAAAGAAAAAAATTCCTTTGCCTCAAAATATGAACATAAACCATTTCATGCAACCAATTTCACTTTCCAAGAATTTTTGAAAAAATAGGCATTATGAGGGCACAAAAGAGCCAAAATTGTAAATTACAAATAATAAATAAATTCTACATTATAATGCAAGATCTAAAGTTCATTGAGTATGTCCTATGCTCTAATAACTTGGGGAGTGGATTCCACACTTCTCACTTTCTCTAATAGAACCCAAGTGTAGACACTTAAAAATATCTAACACATCCTTCTAATTCATCATTTCCCATCATCATCACTCATCATCCCTTTCATCACTATTAATTAAATGATTTTCAATTATTTGATTAAACTAACCCATTTCCCACATTTTTTTTTAATTATTTAATTATTTCATCATTTTCCTTCATTACCTTTAATTAAATATTTTTTAATTATTTAATTAATTAAACATTTTACTTCATCAATTTAACTAAATAAATTTTAAGCCTAAAGGGAAGAATAGAGGAACAAAGTACATGAGTGGGAAGAGGAGAGGGACAAGGATTTTGAAATCCTTGGATGCGAAGGGCGATGGTGGTTCTACATCATATGATGATGATGATGATGCTTGGATTCTCTCTCTTTCAATGGGGGCATCTACTATTATTGTGGCTCTAGATCATTTTTCACCATTCAGTGTGATGTCTGGTTTGTTTGTGATTGGGAGGTTTGTGGAGAGTTTCTGGCTATCCTTTGACTCTGGCTAGCATATAAAGTTTTTTTTTAGCTTTATTGTTTTTCCTACAAGCTCTACTCCCTTCGTATGTGATCTCTCCTTGCTTGTTGTTGTGTCATTCTGTGGGGCTTCTGAGGAGTGGTGTTGGCTATTGCCTTTGGCCTAGGATGCACTGTTGTGGATTTTTTTGCTATTATTTTCCTTTTGGGATGTTGTGGTTTGGTATTGTTTGTTGCTGTTCTTCTACTGGGGACTTGTGTTTCAGGTCTGGCTACTACTTTTTCCTTGTGGGGTTTTTCCTAGTTCTTCTTTGTTGGGTGTGTGGTTGGGTGTCTGTTTGTTTCTAGATGTTGTGTGTTGGAGAAAATGTGTCTTGTGAGGCTTTGGTTCTTTATAGGATGTGGCTCAGGGTTATGGCTTACTTTGGACTCTGACTAGCGTGTTAGAAGTGTGGTTATGCTTTCTGGTTTGGCCTTCATTCTGTTTCTTCCTTGCAAAGTTTCCTCTTTCCTTACTAGGCTCACTCTACTTTCTTTTGTTTTGGTGCTACCTTCTGGTTTCCCTTGTTCTTGGTTCTCGATGTTGGTCTTTGGTTTTCCTTTAGTAGAGTGGTTTTTGGTTAGTTATTGGTATTTTTTAGACACTGACTAACATGTAGGGTTAGAAGTTTCTCTTCATTGTCTTTCCTGCTACCCACTCTCTTTGTTCAGGGGCTTTCCTCACCTTGCCCTATTTCTTTCTGGTACCTTTGGCTCTTTTTTAGTGCTTGTTGTTTTGCTAGGCAGTGTGGTTTCTCTTCTCTGGGTCCAGCTTTGTAGTAGTGATGTTTCTCTCTTTAGCTTGTGTGGGGAGTGTTTCTCTTGGTGTTGGGTTCTTGGGGTGGCCTTTGGTGGAGTGGTTCTCAACCCTCCTCATTTTTTTTACTGGTTTTGTTTCTTGGAAGGTTGTTGTGGTTGTTGGATGTGGTTGTTGCCATGGTTTTGTTGGGTGGTTTTCTCTCAGACTACCAATCTCTTTTTCTAACTTCTATGCTATCCTCCTCTTGGGTCCAAAAGTTTTTTTTTTAGGAGGGGGTGTGCTTATTCTAACTGTTTTGTTCTTTCAAATGTTCTAAATTTTGGCTTAGACGTTTCTTACTTAGTGGCTTTTGATTATGGAGAGCTCTACTTTTTCTTCGTTACTCTAGTTTAGTGTTCTTTTCTATGGGTGTAGTTGCTTCCCTTTGGTTTTTAAGCTATGGTCTTCTTTGGAGGTGGAGATTTCTCCTTTGGAGGGTGGGTTAGTTTTGTGGGTCAACTAGAGTTGTGTGGTTGTTGTGGCTCTTCAGTGTGGGTGATCTCACAATACTGGTTTACAATTTTTGGCCAAACTGGACACTGAAATAATATTTTCTAACTAAATCTTCACTTTCGGGAACCTATAGTGGCTAAACCATGAGGAATTTGAACATGATGCAAACTAGTGATTTGTGAAATTTTTTCTGTAGATTATAAATATATTTTCTTCAAAAAAATTGGAATTATATTGCACTTCTTTTTCCATCTCCTTCAAAAACTAGTTTTTTTAGTAAATAACATTTTAAAGGAGTGACACTCACAATATAATGCATAATTTTTTTTCATGAAGGATAAAATTCTATTTTTTTTTAATTTAGATTTATAACTACGATATCTAGTGCTTCCAATTGGTTTCATAGTGTTTTATTGAATATTTTTTCCTTAATCAAGTTTCGAAGTCAAACAAATTACAATTCAGACATAGGTGGACTATATAACACATAACACTTTTTGTATGTGTCGAAATTCATTTTTTTGTTGGATCAAGGACTTCAATATCTGGTGCACTCATATTTTTCAATTTTTTTTTGATAATCTGCTAACTTTCCACATGTGCAGAACAAAGAGCTTGATTTTTGGTGAAAAACCTACATTCACAAGAAATAGAAAATAAATATAATAATACAATTAAATTTATTTAAAATTATACTTTTTGGGAAGCTTATAATAAGTACTACATAATTACAAAAATAAATTTTAAATGAATTCATTTGATCCCCCAAAAGGTAAATCAAAAGTGGTTTTTTATCAGCATTTTGATAGGAGTAAAGAAGACTCCGTTATAGGTATGGTTTAAAACTAGCGGGGTTCTATCCAAGGGGATTTGATCTAAGGTGGTTTGATCAAACCTTCTTTATTTGGAATCATTTAAATGGAACTTTTCAAGGCTTAAATCATTATATTTTCTAAAAATATGTGATTTCAGCAAAAATCAGGATCTCCCAAAATTTGTAAACCAGTGTTGTGAGATCACCCATTTTACTTTGATTCCTAACTCTCCTATTGAGGTGGGGAGTTTGGTTTCATTGGATGTTCTTGATAAGTGTTGTGCTATAGTCTAGCTAATAAAGGTTGGTGGTTACCTAGATGTTTTAGGAAGTGCACTGTTGGTTGGCGCTAATAAGTGTAGGGTTGCAATCAGGTTGTTACAGGCTAATGGTTACCTGGTTGTTTCAAGTAGTTCTTGGATACAAGTTCCTATGTAATTGGGTGTTTTTGGTTTAAGGATCCTACTAAATTTTTTTCTATTTTGTGTAGATTTGTGTATTCATGTTGGTTATTTGATAATCCGCTTTTGGTTCATTGTTGGTTGTCTTTGTCCTATGCTTTTGCAGCTTCGTCTTTTTGTGTGGGTTTCAAGTCCTCATAAAAACCTTCTTGTTAAGGGTTCTAGGTCCATTCAAACCCTGTTTTCCCCCCTTATTCAAAATTAAATAAATTTTAATTATTTAATTAATTTTCATTTATTCTTCCATCTCCAAAATTAAATAATTTTAAATATTTAATTAAATCTTGCATTATCTCCTTATCCACATAACTAAATAATTTTTAATTATTTAATTAGCTAATTATTCCTCAAAAAATTAAAAAATTATTTAATTTATTTATTTTTCACATTCCTCTAAAAATAAATAAAATCATATATTATTTGTTTCCTAATTATATCATTTTTTATCTTTATTCTTCTAAAGCTAAATTTAGTGAGTGAATTGATCATTCCAATAGCCTAAAACCTATAAATTATCCATCCTTTGATCATTCAATATCACCTTGAATTTGCAACCAAACTATACTCAATTTTCATCTCATTTTTCTTAACTAGTTTATGCTATGTTTATGAGAAATCCACATATAATACGAAAAGAACAACCTTAACTTTACAATGGAGTAAGGCTAGACATTTTTTATAAAGGTAAAGTAGATTATATTAGACTTGATTTGCATTCTCTTTGATTTCTTTCATTTGAATTGTGCATATTCTCTATTGAGATTAGATCTATTTGGTAATCGAATTATATAAATTTGAATTGATTTCCTATTGCATTGAATTCATTGATCACTCAATTTATTCCTATTCATATTTTGGCATGCTCGGTGGGACTCACATCCCTATTTTTAACATTCAATTGAGTTTATTGGAGATTTTTTAGGTTACAAGTAATAACATAATTGAACCTAGAATGAAACTTATGAGAAAAAATCAACACATTTGACACACAAAATGACACCTTTGAAACCCACAAGTCACTTTTGAAGCTACATTGGCACATTTTATTTCTCTATGGCTATTATTTTGTAGGTTTTAAAATTTTCGTATAGTGACACATTTGAAGTTACTGTGACACATTTGAGGATGGATCAATGATTTGATCTTACAATGATGCTTTTTAAATGTACAACAATGAATTTGATACCCATAATGACACTTTTGATAGGTAAATCAATGCATCTATAGATATATTGACACATTTGAAATTCACATGACACATTTGATATTTGCAATGGTACATTTGATTCAATTAATTAGATTTTTCTAACCCTAATGCTTTCTCAATTTTTGGAACTAACATATCTTTGCAGCATTGGCAAAATCTACGAGAAGAGTGGTAAAATAGACTATTTATGTATTTGATGTAGGGAAAAATATTTCAATTATTGTAATTTCTAACATACTTCACACTTTTCTTGGGCTCTAATTAATTAATTATATCTCATGTTTGGTGAAAATATAGTGTGTATTCTCTCTCCTTTCACTTTGTGTGAGCTTGGAGATTAAAATAACTCTTAGTTTTCATATATTATACACACCCAAGGAGTACTTAAAAAGTGTGCTCTTCTCTTGTGCTTTGTAAGAGCCTAAAAATAAAAAACACTAGTATCTTATTTTTATTATAGTGGGAGGCTTGCTTGGAGATTTCATAACCCCCAAGATAACCTCAACCACATTTATTAGAAAGGTAAATAAAGAGGAGAGAAGAATGTTGCACCTCTAGGTGTGGCAAGTATCATTAAAGCTCAGTTGCAAAACCCTTGATCCGTTGTGACTTGTTTGGTGAGGAGAAGAGGGGGACCCCCTTTATCTCGAGAAATTTTAGATGGTCTCACTATTATTGGAACCACTATGAACCATTGTTATTTAGATACCTAAGACCAATGGTCATTGATCTAGTGTGGTATAAGGTGCATTATCATGCCTGAAATTACTCAACACGTACCATCCTGAGGAGAGATAGAATTTATTTACAAGTGTAATAACCTAAAAGTGAAGGAGGAAGGTGAACCCTTTTGATACTAGAGACCTAGATATTCCTCCTATAGAGCAAAGTGTGCATCACAACAATCCTATGATTTTTTATTTCTTAGGCTCACACTAGTGTGAAATACCTTTAATACTAGCTAGGTTGTACTTCTTGGTGTTTCTTGATCATGGAGACTCATGCATACCAGTAATACCATACCTTGGATTTAATTTTCTACTATTATATACTATTTTTATCTCTTTCCAATGAAAATCAGTCAAAATCAATCTCAAAACTTGTCAACATTAGTCAAAGCCTAAAATATTTTAGTTACAATCATAGAATTATGCATCGGGATATTACTATGATTTATATGTTGTTACAATAACACATATTATTATCCATCAATTAATTTGATATGCATAATGGCGAATATGGTCTAAACATCGACGCTTTTGACGATACTTCAACATATCTAATCTAAACTTGTTCTTTCAACTTGAAACCTATGTTTTCATATGAAATGGTGAAAATGCGGTATGACATGCTATCACATGGTTTTAGGACATAGTGCACACCCACTTCTCCAATTTCATTCAAGGGTAACCCTAGAGATCTCAATGCTAAGGAGAAAGAGATCTTGCAATAGGGATATCCTAAGGGCTAAATGCAAACTAATAAGGGGCTCACCACCAAGTATGAACTTGAAAAGACAAATGTAATGCAAGATATAACACTAAACCCTAATGCAATGCAATGTCCTACAAAATGACCTAGATATGTAAATAAAACAACACAAAAAACTACATAAAGGAATATGTGCACCTGTGAATCTGGAAATGGTTGAATGGAGGTTTGAAACATTGGAAAATATGACTTCAATGCTAAGTGGGACTCATTTTCCAATTTGGGTGAATCGGTCCAAAATATGGAAAACTATGTGGGAACAAGAATCTGCGAAATGGGTATCCAAATTTGCAAAAACCTAATTTTTGACCTAGACTGGGACTCATTCACCAAAAGTGGTGAATTGGTCTAGTTAGGGTTTTTTGAAACTTTAGGATCTAAATATCCTCTTCTCAATTTTCTCAATCTACCTCTTCAAGTTTTTGTATCTTAGTCTTTGTAAATCAACCTATAGGTGTTATCCAACACTCTCCAAGGCTTGAAGACAACTTTGAAAACTTTGAATGATTTGACAACTTTTCTCCAATCTTGATCCTTAGGAAATCTACAACTTAGACCTGTAAATCACACACTAAAGAGAGGTAAAAATGTTGTTGGGTTAGTGGATAGGGTTTTTCCTTGGTCAAACCCTGTTTTGGTAATCAAACTTTGAAATAGAATGAAATAGTAATGGAGAATGATGAATGAACATGATATGATGTTGCAACTCACAAAACCCTATTAATGAAGTGTTGCAAAAATGTGTGAGATGGATCCAATGGATTTAGATCTTGACTCTTGCTTAAAGGTGATAGATTTTGAATCAAATGCTTGCTTGAATCATAAAATCCTACATCAAAATTGTTATCTCCAAAATAAACATGATGCATGAAGTCCTTGAAATGATGCTTGATGCTTGAATGCTACTCTAAAATGCTTGATAATATACCCTTGAATTCAATTTAATTCTCTTGTGAACTCAATTTGTTATTAGGAATGATCTCACATAAGTCTTAGGTGAAAATGAGTGAAAAAACCTTGTATTTATACTCAATTATGTAAGAATTATTGAAAATACAACACTACAAGTCAACATCAAATCTAGGAGGATAAAATCCCACCAAAAATTAGAATTAATTTTAATTTTGGGCCACATAAGACTCATTCACCCAAGGTGGGTAATGAGTCCCATTAGGCATAGTGTATGGGACCAAAAATAAAAAAATAGCTTAGAAAGGTGTAACAATAGGTGTGGGGCCCTAAAACCTAGGTGGGACTCATTCGTCTAGGTGGGACTCATTCACTCAAGGTGGCGAATGAGTCCCAAATCACTAAATCCAGGCCATTCGAGCCTAAAACACTGGAATTATAATTTGGTAATGATTTGTGTTAGGATTATCCTCAAAAAGATGCATTAAATGGGGCTTGTGGACGCAAAATAGGGCCAATTAAAGTATAAGAAAGCCCAATTATTAAATAAAACCATAGAAAAGTCTTAAAGTGTGTTACAAAACTTTACAACACTTCAAACAAGGCACAATAAGCCTATTTAGTTCATAGGCGAACAAGACCTCAAGTGAATATGTTAGACATATTACAACACTAAATCAAGGCCAAGTTAGGGGGGCCTTTTTCCATCATTACATCTAGCCCCCGTTTTAGTGAGAGGAGGAACTTGCTTCAAAATCACACTAAAGTAGACTAGATGTAGTAATGCTAGCAAGATAAGCTGACCATGATAAAGAGGGGTTCAAATACATCGATGCTAGTAAGATAGAATAGTCATGATCAAGAGGGTTGCACAAGCCCCCAAGACCAAGGTCTTATGGTAAACCAACATAAGCACAAAAGAAGACACATGAAAATGATATAAAGAGAAACAAAAAGGCACATGAAAATTATTCTTGCTTAGTTCATGCGAGGTCTTAACTTAGGGGACATCCTGCCTAATGTCACCAAGAGAGGACCAATCAAAGAATAAAATATTCACAACTTAGGGGATGCAGTGTGTCACATCAAACTATCGAGAGGAATGTAATATACTAAGAGAGATCATGCTCTTCAAGGACATCACACCCAATGTCACCACAAAATGAAAAAATGCAACGTAGAAATAAAGAAGATTTCACCATGAACCATGAAAAGAAGAATGTAAAAGGATAATGCTAATGTATGCCCCCACTTTAAATAAATTGCTAAACACCATGTTGTGAGCAATTAATTTAAAGTAGAAAATGATAAATACAAAAAAAAGGAAGACATGATAGCTAAATTTGAAAACCCTATGTAAAGCCATATGTTTCCAAGTAAAGTTATGCCACGAAAAAAAAGAGAGAAGGGTTTCCCCAAAATCAAAATCCAAATGCATGAGGGATCTATATATTTGGGGTCGATATGTTATCACTACAATGTTTTTAGAGAGCTCAAAATTGTCATCATTCCCCAAATACTCATAGAATTGGAAGAATGACACAAAGAGAGCAAAAAGAAAGAAAAATCATTTTGGGTCAACATGGAAGAGACCTAAATTTCTTGATGCCTTGTGTCATCCCCAAAAGGAAAACACAAGAAAAATGAAAAAGATAAAGGAAAATATTTTGGGTGAACATGCAAGACATGAATGTTCTGATGCCTTGCATCATCCCCAAAAGGAAAACACAAGACAAATGAAAAAGATAAAATATATTAAAGTGCAAAATCCAAAAGAGTTATGACATTAAGAATATTGAAGGTACAAATAGAGGAATGTCACAAAGAGAGAGATACATCAAACAAAACATTATGGGGGATCACATTATGCACATGGAATCACACAAATGAAAAAATGAAAAAGAAATAATGTGAAAGACTAGTAAGGCACATGTGAGTCAACCATCTAGTAGGCCATCTATATCCTAGTCTTATTCATCGTATGCAGAAGGTGGATGACTAGCCAAAGGGATAATAGAAAGTGATGAACTAAGACCATCACTAGGTTCAACATTCTTCCTAGGAAAATTTTCATGTTAGCTCATGGAAGAGGAAAAAAAATTATTCATTTCATTATGCACTTCCTCATCAATTTTAGTAACATCATCATCGTCATCTAATTAATCATAATAGGAGGTTTAATGATGATTTCTAAAGAAGTGTTCAACTCCTATTTCAATTGCATTATAGGATTTTTTTTTTTGGGGAGGGGGTAGAATCATCATGCATTGCTTTAGTTGAGTTTGTATTTTAATTTTAATTTTTTATTCCTTCATGTAATCTATGAGCAAGGGCATGATGTTTATGCCTATGCTCTCTAGCACCTCTATTTCTTTTAGTTCTATTTTCAAGTTGCATTTGTGTAGGAGTGGGTTGGTCAACCATATGTTTCTTTTCTTCCCTGAGGGGAGGAATGGAAGGAACCATGAGAGGTTGTTCAACCACTTTCTCTTTGAATTTGTAAACTTGTTTTATTCTAAGAGGTGTGACAGGATTGATTTCCTTGTCTCTTGGTCTTTTGTAGGACTTAGGTGAAGGTTCTATCTTAGGTTGGTCTTGGTTGTTAGGAGTGTCTTTAGGCTCAATCATGGTTTTTTCAAGGATGGTAGGCTTGGTGGTAGGTGGAGGCATGTGTCAGAAAGATAATTTTTCTATTTTCTTCACCTTGAACTTTTGATTTGACAAGAAAAATAATTCTTGTGGTTTTATAGGTTCTATAGGCTCAAGCCAAAATAATCTAAGGAAAAGTTTCCATAGGAAGATAAAGGATTAAAGCCACTATGATGGATAGTGAAAATTTCATTTTCAAAGGGAAACTCTAAGCATTTATACACAACCAAAGGGACAACTTTCATGGAGCAAAGACATGGATAGCCTAACTTTACATGAAAGTGGTCCAATTGCAAGATGATGGAGAATGAGATATCTAATATTTTTGGTCTTATTTACAAAGGAAGGGTGATCAATCCCATCATAGGGAAAGAAAAACCATTATGTTCCTTGATCCATGCTTTCAATTTATCATATATATCTTGATAGAGCTCATGCAAAAGTAAGAATTCCTTGGTGATCACATTCTCTCCATAGACGAGATCTATTAATATCTCATTAGTGGGCTTGTCATAGATTTGTTTGAATATGTAAAGAGGAGCATCAGGGGCATGTTTAAGTATATCCCCAGAGGAGAAAGCAATGTCGAGAAGGAATTTTAGGTCGAACCTTACTAGGAATGACATCTATCACTCCTACGATGTCATCCATAGGATCATTATCTATAGAATCATGTTGAATAGTAATGACATCTATCACTCCTACGATGTCATCCATAGGATAATTATCTATAGAATCATATTGAACAGTATCATTATTATCATCATTTGTATCAACATTCATCACATCATTCTTTGTAGTTTCCCTAGCTTTGACAAATGAAATTTTATGGTTAGGCATAGGGTTGGTAAATATTTTCAAATTTTGGTTAGGAAGGGCAACAAATTTATTTCCTTGATAACTAACACCCCCAATGAAAAGATGACCAGAATCAATGAGGTCTTGCACAAGATGTTTAAGAGGCTTACAATGCTTCGTATCATGTCCATTTTTTGGTGATAATGGAAATAAGAATTTGATATAAAACTTGGGGATAAAGGATTATTAGGATCAGGTGTTTTGATGGGAGGTAAGGTAATCATTTTATGTTCGATAAGTTGTGACATTGTGTTATGAAAGGTATTGGGTAAGGGAGTGAATTGTATTTTTCAGGTCCCCATAACTAAAGGGTATCACAACTTTTACAAAAGCTACTCGGTTATTGACATTTTGAGTTATTTTTTGAGGATGGTTGAATTGAATAAACCCTTTATTCTATTTCCTAAAAGGTTGGGAATTGTTTTGACTTGCAGACTCAGACTTCTCAATTCAGCTAGAAGTGGACTTTGTATCTCGACTACTAGCTAAATTTTGATAATCACGAAGGGAAGTATACAAATGCATGAAGGATGGAAATTTCATCATGGTAAGCTTTTATTGTATCTTACTTTTCAAGTTTTCTATGAATGTCTTTTGAAGGTGGTGGTCAAGAGCCTCGACATCGATTTGAGAATAAAGCAATTGGTAGTGTGAGATAAAGTTAGTTATCTTTTCTTCTTCTTTTTTTTGCATCTCATAAAATTATCCAAGGTCATCTTAGGGATCATATGAACTTGGAAATGGTTAAAAAATTCCTAATCAAGTTCATTGAATGAAAGAATTGAGTTATTCGGTAAGGAAGAAAACCACTCCAAGTCAATATCTTTCAAGGACCTAGGAAAATTTTTAGCTAAGAGTTTATCATCAAGGAAAAATTCACTACATAAGGTGGTGTAAGAATTAACATGGTTAGAAGGATCTCTCTTTCCTCCATATTTCTCGAATCTAGGAACTTCTACACCTTGTGGCATCAGTGTTCCCAATATCTCCAAGGATATTGGACTGATTTTGACATAATATGTAGGTGGACCATTTTTATTTTGATTGATGGTAGACAATTATTTTTGAAGGGATGAAACGGTTTGGAAGAGTTGATTTGTGAGAGGGTCATTTCTTGTATTATGAGATGGAAGTGAAAAAGGTGATGGGGTGTATGTGTCTGAAGGAAAATTGAATGGAAGTCTTTTAGGTGGTAAGGTAGTAGGAGATATAATATGTGATGCCACAAAGGTACTAGGGATGCTAGCAAAAACAACCAAGGAAGCAATCCCATTACTAATTGGTTGCATTGTTGTTGTGACTTGAGGGTTTGTATAGGTAGGTATTGAAGCAATTGTTGTGGGAGGAGGAATTTGAGTTCCTCCTTGGCTTGTGGAAATTTTTGTAGGTAAAGGACAACTAGTGGTTGAGGTGAGATGTTTCCCAAATATTTGAACTATGTTTTTCACAAGGTCAAGCACAAATCTTCACTTTCAAGCATGCTATGAATGTTATCTGTAGTAGGGAATGCGTTGGTTGAAATTTTGTCATTTTGTACTTGATGTTGTAGGTTTGCTAAGTCTTTTTGAATGTGAATGATGTTTTCCTTCAGAATATTTTTAGTTCTTGTTTCAACATTCATGCCACTAATTGATAGTAAGGATTGTTAAAGGTAGGGTCCATTCCTAGTGTATTAGTTTCAATACTAGGAGTGGAAGATCTACAAAATCAAAGATCCATAATAATTGTTCTATCACATGATGACATGAGTCTTGAACTTTGTCTCACTACATTTTTAGCAATAGGACACCAAATACTCATGCAAGGGCTACTAAATACGAAATGAATGCAAATGCAATATAAGCTAAGAAAAATGAAATAATGCTAACATAAATTCTACAAATTAAAATAGAAAGCTATAAATAGCAAACAAAAGATCAGAAATAGGAAATTTAATTATGTAAAATGTAGTGGAGAATGTGCATTGGGACTGATTCTCCCAAGGTGGCGAAAGAGTCCCAATAGGGATTTTTTCAAAATTTTAAGAGATTTTCAATGGATTTTTATGCTTTTTTATGTTGTATAATGTCAGTTCTAAGTTCAAATGCAGATTTTGTTTGATTTTTAATAGTGAACTGAGATGAAAAAATGAAATCTATATGATCTTTCACTAATGCAAAATTAGAAACCCTAGAATGTCAATTAAATAATGCAAACCCTAATGCAATGTTAATAGAAGGAAGATCTAGGATTATGATGCAATCCAAATTAAAATTATAATGTTCTAAATATAGGTTCACCAAAATGAAATAACGAGAAAAGGGGGAGATATGCTTTCATATAGTTTTAGGACATAGAGCACACCCACTTCTCCAATTTCATTCAAGGGTAACTCTAGAGATCTCAATGCTAAGGAGAAAGAGATCTTGCAATAGGGATGTCCTAAGGGATGAATGAAAACTAATAAGTGTGAACTTGGAAAGACAAATGTAATGCAAGATGCAACACTAAACCCTAATTCAATGCAATGTCCTACAAAATGACCTAGAAATGTAAATAAAACAACACAAAAAACTATATAAAGGAATATGTGTGAAAATGGGAATTTGGAAATGGTTGAATGGAGATTTGAAACATTATAAAATATAACTTCAATTTTGAGTGGGACTCATTCACCAAGCTAGGAAAATTAGTCCAGAATCTCGAAAACTCTACGAGAACAATATTCTGCCAAAAAGGTATCTGAATATGTAAAAACTTAATTTTTGACCTAGACTGGGACTCATTCGCCAGAAGTGTCAAATTTTTCTAGTTAGGGTTTTATAAAACTTTGGGATCTAAATCTTCTCTTTTCATTATGCTTAATCTACCTCTTCAATTTTCTGGATTTGAATCTCTATAAATCAACCTGTAGGTGTTCTCCAATGCTCTCCTAGGCTTGATGACAACTTTGACAACTTTGAATGATTTGAAAAATTTTCTCCAATCTTTCTCCTTAGGAAATATGAAACCTATACCTAAAAATCACACACTAAAGAGAGTGGAAATTTTTTTGGGTTAGTGGATAGGGATTTTCCTTTTTCAAACCTCATTTTGGTAATCAAACCTTGAAATAGAATGAAATAGTAATGGAGAATGATGAATGAACAAGATATGATGTTGCAACTGACCAAACCCTATTAATGAAGTGTTTCAAACAAGTGTGAGATGGCTCTAATGGATGTAGATATTGAATCTTACTTAAAGGTGATAGATCATGAATGAAATGCTTGTTTGAATCATAAAATTCTACATCACAATTAATAACTCCAAAACAAATGTGATGCATGAAGTCCTTGACACAATGCTTGATGCTTGAATAATACTATAGAATTCTTGATAATCTACCCTTGAATGCACTTGAATGCTCTTATGAACTCAAATTTCTATTAGGAATGCTCTCACAAAATTCTTAGGTGAAAATGAGTGAAAGAACCTTATATTTATACTCAATTATGCAAGAATTCTCAAAATTACAACATAAAAAGCTGACATCATATCTAGGAGGATAAAATAGCACAAAAAATTTTAATTAATTTTAATTTTGGGCCACACAAGACTCATTCGCCCAAGGTGGTGAATGAGTCTAGTTAGGCATAATGTATGGGACCAAAAATTAAAAAATGCTTAGAAAGGTGTAAAAATAGGTTCAGGGCCCAATAACCTAGGTGTGACTCATTTTCCCAAGGTGTTGAATGAGTCTTAGATCACTAAATATATGCCATTCAAGCTTGAAACACCTGAATTATGATTGGGTGATTATTTGTGTTGGCATTATCCTCGAAAAGATGCATTAAATGGGGCTTGTGGATGCAAAATAGGGCCAATTAAAGCATAAGAAAGCCTAATTTTTAAATAAAACCAAACAAAAGTGTGAAAGTCTATTAAAAAGCTTTACAACACTTCAAACAAGGCACTAATAAGCTCATTTAGTTCACAAGGGCCCAAGACCTAATGTGAATATGTTAGACATATTACAATACTATATAAAGTCCAGGTTAGGGGACCCTTTTCCATCATTACATCATATAATGACGCATCTAATAGTATAGTGATTCCTTTTAAAAATAGTGACACCTTTGAAACCTAAATTGATGCATTTGATCCTAGTTTGACATGTCTGATACATATCTTGACACATTTGATACATGTAGTGACATCTTTGAAACTTACATTGGATCAACACATGATTATTTAAAATATTTATTAGAATACTCCAATTTTTAGTTTATATAATTCTTGAGCACATAGACCTAGGTTTTGAGACCTATAGTACAACAAACCTACAACTAACACTTATCATTCAAACAACAAGCCAATTTTTACATCCATTTCATATAATTTATCTTGGAATTTTAGGGATACCTATCTTAGATTTGGAAAAACATCATAATCATCAATAAAAATAATCCACAACCAACCAATATTAGTCATAACCTCATCTACATATCCCATCTTAAATTCTATTTTAGATTTTTTTCTTGAAATTGAACCTTTTCAAGTAGATAATTAGATTAGCATCAATATCTGTGAGAAAATTAGCTTAGTGATCTTATGTACTTCTAATTTTATGAACTCACCATCATCCTTTTTCTTGGAATCATCAATATAGTACAAGCAAAAACCATCATTGTCACTCATAAAAATCAAGGTCTAGGTCAACTTTGAATTTTAGAGGTTTTCATACTTCTATCAATCAAGCAACATCAATATCACTTTTTGTCCAAATCTAGCCAATGTATCTCTCATAGTCCATCTTGAAAACAAAATTCATTCATGTCACATCACCAAACTTCATATCACATCTATATTCCATAAGGTCATCAAAATTGTATTCTTATTACAAGGTCACAACATAAAAAACTCATGGATTCTAATCCTAATAGTTCAAATGTCACATCACCCATGGGGATTATTGAATTAGATTTTGGAATTCCTAGTCATTTATTCGATCCTTGTGAATACCAAACTCCACAACCACAATGACAGCCTCAATATCCACCAATCATCATAGAAGACATTAAAAAGGATCTATGAAATCTAAGGATATGATTGCAGATAATTTTTTTGAAATACAACAAGATGCCTCCTTAGCTAGAGCACTTGATGTCGTCATTTCTTTAGATCCCAACACATACTTTATTAGACTTGGAAAAAGTCTGGTGCTAAGTTACCTTCCAATTATAAAATTTCTACACTTAGGGAACAAGCCCTCACACATGTCATGCCATCTAATGTTGCATCAAATGAGAGCATACCTATAGTTCAAGCTATTAACAAAGCTATACCATAATCTCCAATTCCAAGCATGTCTAGTCAACCATTTATACCATCATATGACAAAGATTCAATACCATTTTATAAACAATATTTAAATTCATTATACCAAAACCAAAACATAACTAATAAAACAATTGCACATATCCCAAATCCACCATGCACAAACATTCCTCATACATCATATACATAACCAATCAAACAACCACATACATCTGAAATCCACTAAACATAAACATTCCCCATGCATCTCCACAAAATATATCCAATTACACAAATAATCCATTCATGGCCAAAGCCACCATATTTTTTTGTGCCTCCCAACATTCCATATGCTACACAAGTACCAAACATTACAATGCATTTATAAAATCCTACTCATCCAAACTAACCCCCCATTTCACAAATTCCATCACTTACCATTGGAAAACAAGCTTCCACATCCAACACACCCAAAACATGCAACATACCCAAAACTTACAACATACCACACTCTTCACAAACTTTCACATGTAACATATCAACAAACACAAGCATCCTCTAACAATAATTCATCCCACAAAAAAATCCTCAATCTATTTCATTCATTATTCCTACATAAAATCATGTCCCTCAAACTTAAAACTATTCATAAAAAATCCCTTAAAACACTCCTCAACAACAATTCAATCCACAACCACAATTCATTCCGCAAAATAAAAACCACTCATACAACCCATACAACACTCCTCAAACATAAAACATATACCTCAACAAAAAATCATTCCCCAACACCGAAAAATCCCATACAACTCATATAACATACCTAAAAACATCCCCCAAAACCAAAATCCATCATACAATTCTTCATCCATTCCTTAACATCAAACATACAATCCATCTAACCAACAACCAAACAAACCAAACAATGACTTAGAATTGCAAATTAAAAGCTTACACCAAAATATTTACCAACATGCAATTAGGACAAACAAAGAAAGGCTACACTCTAGAGGACATTTGTCCATATCTGTTTGACAAAAATATAGCTATGATACCCTTCCCCCACAACTTTGAAATGCCTAAATTTGATAAATATAAGGGAAAAGGAGACCCATGAGAACATATACGATTTCACATAGCATGTCTAGAGATTGCATAAAATGACACATGCTTAATGTGCCTCTTTCCTAGGAGTTTAGGAGGACAATCAATAGAATAGTTCTCCCATTTACCACATGGTATCAAAATATTCCAAAACTTTTTGAAAATTTTATTAGTCATTTCTCCTATAACATAGAACACGGAGTTACCATGACTAATTTATGTAGTACAAGTTAAAAAAGGGAAACACATTCACTTCATTAGATTACAACATTGGAGAAACATGGATAGTAAATGAAAATGACCTATTCTTTAAAAATAACATGAATATCTTTGTCCAAAATCTTAACATTGAAATTGGATTCCACTTAACCATACAATGTGCCAACACCTTGATGAAATCATAGAAAATGGATTGCAATTGAGAAGGATCCTATTTCTTAGGGACTTGTCAAAATCTATAAGGATAATAAAGATCATACATCAAAATATAATTACTAACCTCACCTATTGGCTAAGAACAAGAATGCTACCAATGATAGTATCATGGATGAAATTTTTTTACAAAACATATAACCCCCACCAAACAATAAAAAAAATATATCAAAATGTGAATCCACCAAAAGGACCACTAAGACCCATCAACACCACTAGATGTAAGTACCCTCCCTTAGGGGATCCAATTGAGATAGTCTTAAAAAAGTTAATTAAAACCAACCTTATCAAGATTCCATATCTTAGATAATATGATGATACCAAATTTAAACCCTCATGGTATAACAATAATGAGACTATGAATACCATAGGACAAAGGGTCATAAAAAACCAAATTGCATGAAGCTCAAGAATCTCATAAAAGGCCTCATTGATCAAGGAGAAGTCAACATTGAACAACTTATTTGAACTTTTGGAAATAATGATTTAGGAATTTATAAGGATCCAATCCCAAACTATGGTAAGGGAAATGACTTAGGTAAAGTAAGGTACTATAAAAAAGTCAACCACTCATATGATAAGGTAGTAGGACTCCAAGAATCTAATAATTGCATTGATGTTATCACTATACTTGGTAGAATCCTAAGTGTGGAGTCACTAGATGACAAGGGAAGGTCGCCATTCAAGGAGCTCCACCACAATCTAAAATCTTAACCAAGTTTCTACCAATTGAGTACAATATTATAGATCATCTTAAGAAAACTCCAACTTAGATATCCATATTAGAGTTCCTTAGGATCTATCTAGCACATAAAAAAGTCTTAGACAAGGCAGTCCTATTATCATCCATTCTTACTAACATAGATAATAAGAAATTCTTGGCCATGGTAGGACATATCACATCTATGCATCACTTTGTATTCTCAAAAAAAGAACTTCCTTTGATAACATATCATAATCAATCTTTATATCTAGAAGTCTTCATCCAAAAATATAAAATCAAAATATTCTTGTAGGGTATGTGGCTGATGACCTTTTTTTTACCCAAAATTGATAAAACAAAAAGGGTTTTTAAAGGAGATTCTCAGCTTTCCACCAATATAAATTATGCTTTACTTTGAATTTAATAAGTAAGTATTATTCATTTTCTATTTGAATTATGACTAAAGTCTTGATTGATAGGCTGATTGAAAAAAAATCTATAGCTTTCAAAAATTATCACATTTTTTTAATTTGAAACATGTGCCACATTCTATGCTTTGCATACTATAGGATTAAAAAAAAAAGAATTTCATGAAGTTTTGACCAAGTTAAGGTGGTCATACATACAAGTTTTAATATTTTTTAAAATTTGTAATAAAAAAATAATAATTAGTTATTTACTTGGAAAAAAATTACAAAAATATGCATCACATCGACATGAGTCATCTACTTCTATATAAAATATTTAAAAAAATATTATCATTTTATTGTGGTTAGGGTGGTTAGACAGACACCTACTTATTTTTTCCCTAAAATTTAAGTACTATTGCATTGAAATTTCAAATTTTCACCAAATAGTTTAAAATAAATAAATAAACCTAGTAGTTTAGAAACTACATTCAATTTGCTATAGATTCTATTCTTACATTTTTTTGAAATAATATAGATAACTCATTCAATTTTTTTTTTTCAAGTTGCCTAACTCTGATTTTTCAGAATTTTTCACCACTTAAGGGCATGCTTTTTCCATGATGATCCTACACATACCCCAAACCTCTTCTACTATCAAATTTGAGCCCATGGTTTTTCCCAAGTGGTGAGAGATAAACAAAGAGGTTATAGAAGAAGACATATCCAAATGGTTATACCAAGATGAGAAAGAATAAGCAACTCTACTGATTGATTAAAATAGCAAAGGCTTCCAAATCATCAACAACATCAGATTCGTAGGCCATGGAAGCCTTGGTCTACATTAGCAAGGAATAAGAGAACCCAATTTTCTAGAGAATGATAGAAATATCAAGGGCTTGGGTAGGGTTCATTAGATAATGTTACTCCTAACATCGAGAGTACCCTCTTGATGCAACTCGCAAGGAGGAAACCTTTCAATAATCACAATTCAAAGTGTTTCAAACAACTTTCCAATCTTAAAAGACCTATCTTGGTCTTATTTCCAAATTATTTCAAATCCTTTTCGTAGCATACCAAACAATTTTTTTTTACCATATCTTCGAAGACCAACCTCAAACCCACTTCTCAATTAGCATTCTATATACCTAGTTGTCTCTACTTTAACATATCAAATTTGGGCATATCCTCGATTGGGAACATCAACATCTAAAAAAGACTTCTATGTTGGAAAAAACCCTAATTGGCCCTATTTTTAAAAGCATAATCTCACTAAACAATTTTCCAATCACCAATCTCCATTGAAGGATCACTAATAGGTTATAAAATCTCTAAAATAACAACTTTTATCAAGGAAAACAATCACAAATCCACCAAATGACAAAACCCTTGTCTAAGCCACTTTAGGCTTCATCAAAGAGAGGGTTTATTGAAACTAGAGCCTCCACACCTTTCCTCACCCTACCAACTCTTTAAAAACATCTTTTAGAGTCTTCCTATGCTATTCCAACAATTACATGACCAACTCTACAAGTTTTTATACAAACCCTACATCCAAAGCATCATTTTTCACCAAAATTTTAAAGAATTTCAACTAGGGTAGCAACTTAACTTCTAAAAACTACCTTACCTACTCTTGGAAATAACATAAACCAAACCATACACCTATTTGTGCCATTCCACCAAGCTATGACAAGTTTAACCAAGTGGAATGGCCTAAATCTTCATTTTACCCTTTCAAAACCTTAAATTCTATATTTTTAGACCACCTACAGGAAAATGATAATAAAAAATTTGTTTCTCTATGAAATCAAATCACTAAAAATAAAAAAACATTATTAATTCATGTATCCATAAATTTCAACAACCTATTTCTCAATATTCTCCTCTACGGATACGTACAATGACTTGTAAAAACAAAATTTGACTGAAACAAACATAATTTTCAATGAAAGCATGGTATTTCTTTTTGATTTCACTTCACATACAAGTATCCAACCTTTCCTCAAGGTTTTTGAGGAAAATTTATTCTTTTCCAACTCAAAACTCAATGGTATTAACTCCCTTTTGAAATTATGACTCTACAACTTCCACTTTTGCACTTTTTGCAATTTTTTGCAATTTTGTATTTTTACAACTTTTTCCAAGAAAAACACAAAACTTGACACCCAATCCTAGAACCAACTCAAAGTGACTTGAATTTTTTTTAAATGGTCTATTATTATGTTATTAAGACTCAACACACCAAAAGCCTATCAAATACCTTATTTACAAAATGGACTAATATCATGGTGCCCCTGCACCATACACTTGGCAAGAAAAAGAGCTCAATTCCCTTTGAGGACTAATTTGCAGTAAATCATGCTTGAACATTTCATCTCCTTGGCCTCTCCATGTTCCTTCATCTAGTAGTCCTTTCCACTGAACCAGGTATTGAAGCTTTGCATTGTTACTTGCATTGATAGACTTCTTGCCACCTAGAAATTGCTCCATCTTGGTAAACTAACCTGTTGTATGCCCTTTGAATTTCCTTTCATTTGTAAATGATGTTGCACTTTCTTTGACACCTAAAAATTTACCTCTTCCAACTTGGTCTTAAAATTCCCTCTCCTTTACTCTTTTTGCACACTTGAATTCACCTACATGTCCTTGCCATTTACCTCTATTCACTTCACTTTCTGCCTTCATTTCTTTTCTCAGATTTCCTGCCCCAAGAACCTATGTATGATCAAGTTTCCAAACCTTTGTACTGAAAAAATATGATTGCTCACTATCCTCTTTTCTAGGGTGATCCCACAAAGCTAGTTTACAATTTCTGGGAGATTCTATTTTTTGTTGAAATCACATATTTTAAGAAAATATAATGATTTAAGCCTTAAAAAGTTCCATTTAAAGCATTCCAATTGAAGAGGGTTTTATCAAACTACCTTAGATCAAACCCCCTTGGATATAAGCCCATTATTTTTTGTAGTTCCCCTCCAATTGCTACTATGTGTTCCAATTTGCTTATGTTTTTACACAATACTTTACTTTGATAGACCATGATACTATGTTATTGTTTTATGATCATTGACATTAGAGTGATGATGGTTTTATATTTTGATGTGATGATACACTATATGGATATTATTATTTATGACATGTTTTCTATTTAGCATAGTTTTTTATTCGAGTTGATATTGATATATGCTCATCTATTGATTAATTGATGTTTTTATTGAGTTAGTCTTGATGTGACTATATTGGTGAAGGGGACAGGATTACATCACTCACTTGCGAGTGCCCTGTGATTTCACAATTTCTCTTCATGGTGTGACCATTATGATTTGTATACATGTATGACATTTGTTTGATTGCAGGATTGCAAGTATAGGACATTGTCTTCACCTAGCTTCACAGGTCTGAGCATGCCCATCATGGTGTGACTATTATGATTTTTATACATGTACAAAATTTGTTTGATTGCAGGATTACAGGTATAGGACATCATCTCCACTTGGCTTCACAAGTCTGAGCATATCCATTTCCCAAAGGTATTTTCTATTACGACATAGTAATGGGGTTCCCTTGTCAATCCATGTTCAGTATGTCTTGTTGTCATGTTGTCCATGTTTATTGATGAGCTTAGTTTTTGGTCTATTTTTGGGTAGATTTCATAAGTTTATTTGTTGGTAGTTTCATAGACTTTAGTGTTTAAATGTTGAACTTTTATAATGTTTCCCTCAAGCCTTTAATATTGGGTTTAATTCCCACATTTGCAAACTTTAATGAAATTAGCATGTTATGTGAATTATCTATATTGATTTTACATATGGTTCATGACTATTCTTTTAATTAATTATAGATGTGAAATTATGCGTACTGATAGTGCCATGCAACCATAATTTGAAGATGCTAAGGAAGGAAAACTGTTAGAAGATCATGTAGGGGAATCACTCAAAGGAGTCAACTAAGAATGACTGTAGTAGATTCTCCACACCAGTTATTGTAACCACCTTGTATTAATGACATTGAGCATTCATAGGTATTACTACAACATCGAGTCGATGTTGGGCATGCATGTTTGATTGGATTCCCTGCAAACGTAACAACTCTGCCATTATTTTCATGCTTTTCCTAAATGACATCCTCTCAATTAGTGGGACTTGACTGCCCCGTTTAGTTGATAGTATAAATAATGATTTGAATATTCTTCTTGGAGGTTCTACATAGTTCTTGATTGTTGTTGGAATTGGCATTGATGTACTAAGCATTCTTCATTCTTACCAATACAACTATGATACTGTAATCAAGGGAAAATCCTAAAATTATGTTAAAGGGGTTAGCACAATAACATCAAAATTCCTATGAAATAACAAAGCACAAAGGAAATAATGTGAAGACAAAAAGGGATAATGTTACCCTAAGTCTCCACCTTCCATGGTTGACCTTTGTTACACCTCCTAGCTTGCAGTAAATAAAAATGCCCTCAGATTTGTGTGAGCAACTATGACTAAAGACTAAGCCCTATGCAAGTGTTGAAGGATTTGCAGAAAATAAAATAACCCTACAATGGATTAAAATGACTATGACTGTAAGAGACTATGACTGTAAAACTAATAGTAGCCTAAAGTGAAATTTAAACATGAGAGAGACCAAGAGAGCAAGAAGTCAAGAGAGGAGCAAATGAGAACAAAATTGCCCTTTTATGAAAATTGCAATTTTGAATGTGTGGCCAGGATGAAAAGATGGCAAGAACCCTAAGATCAATGCTTAAGATTGAATGTTGTTGTGTGCATTAGGGTTAGGTCAAAATTAGGGCAATAGGTAAGAATGAAGGGTGGAGATTGAATTATAAAATAATTCAATCAATGGTCGAAATTAAATGAGAAGTCAAAAGTCAAGAATTAATTTGGAAGATAAGGCTGGCACGGACAAAGAGGTTGCTGGAGAAATTAAATAATAAAATTTATTTACTCTAGGTGACTAGTAAATAATTAAATAATAGAGATATTATTTAATTATGGAGGAATGTGTCAAAAGAATTATTTTGAATTTAAATAATGATTTAATTCAAAATTCAAGAGAATTGGCTAAATTAAATAAATCAAATTTATTTAATTTTAATGAGAGAAAAAGCTAATGAATAATTAAATAATTAAATATAAATTATTTAATTATAGTGGAGTGGACATAATTAAATAAATAAGAATTTATTTAATTTTTGGAAGAAGGGGACTTAATTAGTGACGTAATTAAATAAATAAAATTTATTTAATTAATCAAGAAGACATAAATGATAAAGGGAAATTAAATAAATTATGAAATTTATTTAATTAAAGGAAGACATAAATGACAAAGGAAATTAAATAAATTATGAAATTTATTTAATCAAAGGAAGACTTAGATAATTAATGACGATAAATAAATAAATAATATTTATTTATTTAATAATCAAGGAGGAACAAATGACATGAATTAATTAAATAATTATGAATTATTTAATCAATAGTTGAATGTGGACCAAGGACATAATTAAATAACTTAATTATGCTAGGATGAAAGTGGTAAAAAAATAAAGCTTGGTAGGCCTAGGTCATTTTAGGTGTCTACATTTTGCCCCTCTTTGTCATAATGTCGCCTGTCGCATTGTGACAAAGAAAATAAGTCAACAATATGCCCCAGTGAAGGTACGGAGTATTCCTGCCCCCTCGGGAAATTTTTAAATTTTCGGTCGGTGCCAGAAAAATTTGCAAAAGGTCCCGATAAATCAATTTGATGGCCAGAAAAATAGCGGCGCAGTCGGTTTCAGATTCTGACATGTTTAAAACAACTTACGGGGAGGTCAAAGGTGCGGAAATGAGCCTCCAGTATTGACTGTGGTTGAAAAATGTCATTTTCACCTTATAAATAGGTGGTCAAAGGGGTAAAAGTCAATTCACTTTCACTATTCACCTTGCAAATCCTGAGAGCTCAGAGCAAACGGTGCAGCAGCGACGATGGTTATTCTAGTGACAGAGCACCGCAGAGAGATCGTGAGGACCTTCAGACGGCCAGAGGGCTCAGGACCGGCGGTACGTACCCTAAACTTACTTTGTCATTTTATCAATTTACGTGTTTTTTAATGCTTTCTAGGGTAGTGAACGAATGCGCCGCGACGCATATGCGTTCGCATAAGCCGCAATTGCCTTCGCGTTCGCCGCATTTGATGCGTCGCGACGCAAGTGCCATGACAAAATGAGCCGCACCGGCGGTTTGCGCTGCATTCGATATTTGGTGCGACGCAAGTGCTTAACCAAATCGCATTTGACCTCTCAAAAGCCGCAATCGCAATGTTGCAACGCAACTGATTGTTTGAATGTCGCAAGTGAAATGCCACACCGCATTCGCAATGTGGCGACGCAAATGCCTAAATTTGCGACGAAAGTGTAATTAAGTGACGCACTTGACTTGGTGCAACGCATTTGATTTTTCGAATGACGCACTTGTGTTTTTGCAATGCAATTGCATTTTTGCGACGCATTTGCCTGTTTTCTTACTTTAACTTGCTTTGATGCTTTCATGCCCTAAGTTATTTTCCATGATGGTCACAATTGTCCCAAAAGTGCTAATGTAGTGTTCGTCTTTTTGCAGAGGCAGCTTGCCGCTATTTATACGAGGGAGAGCAGACCGAGGACCTTTCGGTTTGGCGATCAGCTGGGTCCGCGAGAGCGGCGACGATTGATGAGACTCAGCTTATTCCATGCTGCGTTCATGCCCGCCATTCGGGCGAACAGGGGTTTGCTGACGGCGCTATGCGAGAGATGGCATTCTGAGACCTGTTCCTTTCACCTGCCGATGGGTGAGGCTACGATTACTTTGGAGGACATCTACCGTATTCTTCGGATTTCGATTCGAGGGGAGCGGATCATGTACAATCCCCGCCATGGCAAGCAGACCTTCCGGGCGTACTACCAGGATCAGGGTGCCAGACTCGGCATTGAGGGTTACGAGATCCATTGGGATTTCTTGGCAGAGCACTACAGTCGCTTTGATGCATTTCTGGCGATTCTGATTGGTGGCATTTTGGTACCTGACCGACGAGGACACAGATTTTCAATTGGTTGGGGGATGTCATGGTCAGCATGCGGCGAGATAGGACAGTTTATGCATGGGGTCCCTGTTTGCTGGGGACGCTTTATCATCAGCTGCATGACATTGTGTACAGGAGAGGAGAGAGTATCTCCTATGGGACCACACTGATGATGATCTGGGCATGGGAGCATATTGCCATATTCCGCCCTCCTATCGACAGACCACAGCTAGCCGAGGGGATGCCTTATTTATACTAATATGTCAGCGCATTACAGCAGACTCATATGGGTGAGACAGGGTGGTGGCGGCATCGGATTGATACCATGGTGACCTTCATCTGGAGACCCTACAGGGATTGTGAGGCATGGGATGATGAGGATGATCATCTCAGTTTTTGTAGGCAGTATTGATATCTTATTGGCCATACAGTATAGACATCCCTGATTATTGAGATGTACCTGCCACAGCGTGTACTGAGACAGTTCGGGGAGCAGCAGGATGTACCCATGGGGACGATAGAGTATGCCCGATCATCCAGAGAGTATGCATGGGGGCCGGCCATCCCAGTGGCCTTCGCGACACAGCAGATTGACGGGCTAGTAGCCCAGGCTTGGGGTTGGAGAGGTGGAGCAGCAGATCCAGGTACCACACCAGCCTATCATCTATGGTGGCAGGCACGCCGACCCGTGCCACTGACAGATCCTAACGGGCTAGCACCAATTGACAGGCGGTCAGTGATTCCATGAGTGCCACGAGCTAGACGAGGGGGCAGAGGCATTGTCGAGTGATCCAAACCCTAATCCAAGATACTTCAGAGTTTGGAAAGTTTCTATGGGTTCTCTTCGACCAGTTTTATTTTTTCCAAGGCCACTAGTACCATCATAGCCTTTAGCCTTCATGATATTGTAACCCTTGCCATATTTCTAGACTGGTAGTGGAGGTAGTGAGACTGTGTCTTTGTAGATCCATCCTGTGATGTCGGCAAGGTCTTCATCACTCATGTCTCCCCACTTGATGAAAACTATATTCGTTGGAACTTTGAATGTTTCTTGCAGTTCCATTCTGAAACATGGTTGACCATATATCTTTGGAGGAGTAGGCATTGTAGTTATGCTGTATGTTGTATTTAGTTTGAACTCTCCATAGCCGAGGTCCTGGATTTTATCGGTTGATTCAGTCTTAGGGTTGGTGGAGGGTCGTGATATGTCAGAAGACGTGGATGGAGTGGATGTGGAAGATGACCCGAGCATGGAAGGGTCGATGTATTTGGACGAGGAGCCAGGTGCTTCTCGGTTAATGGGTACTTGGTTTTCAGAGATACCCCTTAAGATGGTACAATATTGGAAAGGGTCGGGGTCTCCGTATATGGTGACTTCTGTACCGTCAAAACAGAACTTGAGGCATTGGTGGTATGTTGACGGAACGGCCTTTAAAGTGTGGATCCATGGACGGCTAAGTAAAATGTTATATGGTAGTTCCAAATCCAGGACCTGGCAAGTTGTGTTGACAATGAGTGGTCCCACTCTGATAGGGAGAGAGATAACACCTCGCAAAGAGCGTTCCTCGTCATCATATGCTTTGATCATTATGCTTTTTGTTGGGTCTACGCATGCATCAGAGAATCCAAGAGCCTTAACCAGTTTAAGGGAGCATATATTCAACCCTGCTCTGCCATCTATTAAAACCCATCTAACCTTGTGCTTGTGGACAAAAACTTCTATGTGTAATGCATCATTGTGGTTGGTTTTTGATGATGAGTAATCTTGATCTGAGAAGGTGACATGGTGCGGCGTGGTGAGATATCCCACCATAGTTTCAAACTGATTGACATCGATGTCCTTTGGGACCAACGACTCTAAGAGAGTTTTATCCAGGATTTCTTTGTGTGCGAGAGAAATACGAAGTACCTCAAGGATAGATATTTGCGTAGGAGTCTTTCCTAGTTGGTCAATGAGATTGAACTGACTTTTGGGTTTCCACTGTTGTGGGGTTGAGACAGGCTTTGGTTGTTTAGCAGATGAAGCTGGTTGTGATTGCTTAGCAGATGGGCCTCCTACAATGATCTTGGCTTGTCTAGGGGGAGGTGGACCAGCTATAGTGACCTTGCCACTTCGCGTAGTAGCATTGCACTGTGGTGCTCTCTTGATCATGATGGTGTTGATGTACTCATCGTTCGTTCTAACATTATTTATTGTTGGTCCACTAGAGTAATCGTACTTGACTCGGGTGAAGTTAGCGTGGTTCTGTGAACCTGAAGTGGAAGCATTATGGGGACCATGATCCTGCAGTGGATTCTTGTGGATAGTATGATCCGAGTTGGAATTGAATTATGATCCACCTACTTCGATGGTGCGATTTTCAATAAGGTCCTGGATTACGTTTTTTAGTTGTCTACAGTTGGAGGTTGTATGCCCTTTGACTCGATGGTATTCGCAAATTGTGTTGTCATCCCACCATGCTGGTTTGAATTGTCTGGGGTCATAAGGTTTTATTTCCGAAAGTGTGATGACCCCATGTTGGATGCATTTCTTGAGGACATCTGCAATGGGTTCGCCTAAATTGGTGTATGTGCGACCCCTAGGGAATTGTCTTAGTTGACGATATTGTCCTTGGCGGTTTTGACCATTTTGACTGTTCGAAGGAGTATTGGGGGAAGGTGTCAATGTCGTTGCTGGTCTATTTTGTTGTTGTACCCCTTTCAGAGCCAATACGAGACTTGCAGTCTTGGCGTCTACAACACCATCGTTTGTAACATGTTTATTCTTGACCCAATATTTATTTTTGTCAGCGGGTGGGTTGGTGTTTGTGTTTTTGGAACCATACCTCAGTTCTCCCTTTGCGATAAGGGCTTTCTCAATTTGGACCCCCTTTTCCACTAATTCTGTGAAGGTTGTGCAACAATGTATTTGCAATGCAAATTTGAGGGGCCCTAGAAGTGTTTGGACAAACATGTCAACCTTTTCCCTTTCAGGAATGTCAATGTGACATCGACTAGCGAGGCTTCTCCATTTTTGAAAGAACGGGATAAATGTCTCACCTGACTCTTCTTGTGTGAGATTGCACAAACTAGTGATAGAGGTGTCCATGTCAATATTGTATGCATAATTTTTTATGAACCTTATTTTGAGCTCATCCCATGTCTGGATATCTTTTTGCGTTGAAAACCATTCAAGGGCTTGACCGGCCAAACTTTTGGAAAAAAGTCTCATCAAGTATGTGGGTTCGTAGGCGATATCCATACAGTTAGTTGCGAATTCGCAAAGATGTTCAATGGGATTTGTCTTGCCTTTATATTTAGTGAAGTTGGGTGACACATATCCTGGCGGAAATGCGGGCATACGTAAGTTTGTGTCGAATGGGTATACATCCAAATCATATGATATTTCAGATTTCCCGCTTGTAATGAACATGTTTTGCATTTTCTTCTCCATATCCCGCACTGTTGCTTTGAGTTCATCTATGGTGGGGTCATTTACATTTCCATACATTGGATTGCCTGGTACACCATGTGTTCCTGCGTGAGTATAGGTGTATTGTGGTGGTACGGGTTGTTGTGGTACGTATGACGTGTGTTGTTGGTATTGGAAGTTGTGATTAGGTGCATGTTGATGGGTGTGAACGTTGCATGAGTATGTTGGAATATGTCCCCCAGCTATGCGTGTCATTATTTGGGGGATGTTGTGACCATGAATGTTATAATGTATTAACGATGTCATGGGTTGAGTTATTTGGCCACTTTGTGTGAATTGCTGATTTTGCACAAGGGGAACATTAGTATGTGTACCTTGGGAGGTAATGACGTTTGACTGTGTTGTCGTGTTAATGTTTTGTTGTTGTCCTTGTATAAAGATACGTCCTGTGGCTCCTCCCAAAGGATGTTGTGAATTACTACTAAACGATTTTGTTGAAGTTGTGTTCATGGTAGTAGATGTAGTTGTCAAGGGGGAGTTGTGATGACTTGATGATGCCCCCCTGGTATTTGTTGTTGTGATAACAGGAGGATTGGAGTAATTTGCCGATGCTGTCAAGGAGCCAAGAGTGGTTGTATTTAATTGGGGTAGTGTTGTAGATGTTGTGGATGATTGTGATCCCCCAATAGATGTAGCGTTTATTGTATTGGAGATGTTTGGGATGTTGGATGTGGTATGCAATGTCATTGTGTCAAAAGGGATGTTGCTTGTAGTATTTAGGATTTGACCACTATGTGAGATGTTGTGAACATTGTTGGCATTAGGGTCATGTAGCGTGTTAATGTCAAATCCTGGTGGTAACCTAGCTCCTTCACTCAAGAGCATAGCTACGAATCTGTCTTTGTCGTGACGCGCTATTGTTTCAACCAACTGATAGACCTCTGGGTATTGTGTCAATGCTTCTATGTGTTCTTGGAGTAGTTGACCATTTTCATCTCTTTGCAAGTAGCGTTCGAATGAGTTGTTAGGTAAGGATTGTGTTGTCACTGGAGGTTGATTGTCTAGATTGGTAAAGGGATCATTCACGGTCCAATTTGAGTCATGTGGAGGACTGTTGGGGTCTTGTCTAAAGTTTTCCATTTGTCTCTTGTGCTTTTGAAGTCTGGTTTCGACCATAAATGAGATTGCTCAAAGAGGATGTCCACTAAATGCAAGTATGACACTAGGTGAAATCTAAGGTTCAAACTGACGACTAAAATGACCACTATTTTTGGATTTTTGTGAATAAGGTATGCAATGTGGATGCAATGTAAGATGAGGCTATCTAAGCACTTCTAAGCTTGAACTTTGTTTTTGATTTGGACTGCTGAAGGACTTTGTTGTTAATGACAAGTTGACAAGATGACTAATGAGTCTTCCTAACTAGACTTTTGAGTTGGAAGAAATCTCACAAAAGAGGACAATGACTAAAAGGATGTTTGATAACTTGGTCCAAAAGGGTCTAATTTTGAAAACAATGATTTTGCTAAGGGGTGCTTAAGATTTGCCTACTCCTAAGTATGCAAGATATGAGCCTAGGGACAATGTAATGTTGAATGTATGATACTAAATGGGGTGAGGTATGAAACCTAAAGTGATCAATGCAAGCTAAGAGACAAAACTTTGAGCAATTTCAAATTGGGTTTCTGGTAGAAACTTTCTGATGACAAAGTTTGACAGATGGTTGAAAGTTTGGAGGTCTCTGGTTTCGACTGTGCAGTTTAAAAATTTTGACAGGCAGATGCGTCTCAGTTTGGAAATTGCGTCGTGGTTTAGCAACTGCTGTTTAGTTTTTCACTTGCGACTTTTTGACTGTCAGATGCGACTCAGTTTATCATATGCATCTTTCGGGTTAACAAATGTGTTGCGACGCCTACAGATGTGTTGTTTAAAGTTTCAGATGCAGTTTATCAGAGTAGTTGCATTTCAGAATGTCAGTTGCGGTTCGACAGATATGACAGTTTTGTTTCATAGTGATTTTCGTGGTATGTTGATGGAAGTTTTTGATTTGTTTGATGACTGTTTTGTTTGGACTATGACAAAACCAGAATGCACTTTGACAAACACAGCGTTTTAAGGGATAACCAAACACACATGAGATAAGCACAATCCTAAAAAGGCCACTAGGCCTTGGGTTTGTATACTTGATATAGCCCACCAGTTATACCCCGGATTAGTGATGAACACCTTTCCTTCTCGAGAGCGGATAGCTTAGAATTTGGTGGCATTGGCTCCCCTCCATGGCTCATTAACGTCATTCGAGCACACCAAATTTGGATTCATTGGGTAGTGACATCCCAAGAATTGCTATCTCTACTCAAGGGGATCGGTAGTGAGTAATCTTCGGGCATGATACTATACCCTGCACTATATCAAGCAATGGCCAATAGAACAGTTGGACACTAAGACAAGAGGTGTTTAATTCGAGCATTCCGTTCATGGGGCATGATCCATGTGGCGAGAGTCCCCTTTCGGATCCATCTCGTCGGAACCACACTCGTGATTCTTGGGCTTTCCCCAAGAACCCACTTTTCTATACCGGCTGGAAGTCCCTCGGTGTCAGGGTGCTACCGGTCTGAGTCATCCTGGGGTGAGTACTTTTTCCCACCAGAACAGGTCCAAGTTCTAGAGTCGGTAACCGTTTATCTTACACCCAGGATCGCACGAATACGCAAGGGGAGAGGATACTCCGATATACCGAATCATGAACGATAAATTAACAAAAAAGAATGGGCTGGTTTTCTGATCACAAGGTTTTCACCAAGTGAGAGCATACTCACCTACCACTCCACAAGCACACTCAAGCATGAAAGACATGATTCTTTTTATAAGCACCAAATTCAAAGTTTGCTAATCTAGAAATAAACAAGCACATTGTTTGTTTTCTCCTTCTTTGACATGCAAATCTGAAATAATGAATTAGTAGTCTTGTATGTAATGGTCTTGGACACACGAAAAAGAATCGCCACACGCTACAAGAAATTATTAGTAACACCAAAGATCTAATTTGGTTAACATGCAGGAATAAAAACACAAAAAAAATGGAAAACCAAAAAACCAGTGAACAGAAAAATCTGAAATTCGACAATTAAAATCTCAAAACTGACAGAAAAAATTCACCAGGCAATTGCGGCGCGGTATTACCAGACAGATGCGGCGTGGTTTGGCAAGTGCGTCGTTCTGTTCTAGGAATGCGGCTCAGAATGTCAGTTGCGTCTCTGTAATTGGCAGTTGCGGCTTGTCATAACAGTTGTGTCGTTTCTGTCAGCAGATGCGTTGTGACGTTTGCGGTGATCCGTACCAGTAGCCTGCAAAACAACATAAAACAACAAAAAACCCTACCAAAACAGAAAGCCGCTACCAGGAAGGATTAGTGACAGCAAATCTAATCTTATTCAACATGTAGGAATAAACACAAAATACATGAAGACATAAGATTAGAGCACCCGAAATTCAAAAATAAAACCCCCAGACTGAAAAAAGTATTATACCAGACGGATGCGGCGCGGGTTGCAAATGCGGCTTTCGGGGTTTCAGATGTGGCTCAGGAAAAACGGATGCGTCGTTCTGTGCGTCAGTTGCGTTGCGACAAGGCGATTGCGGCTCTATGGTTCTCGGGTGCGTCGTGACACATATGATGTGTCACACTATTTTTACAAAAGTTGCGGCGATCCGTACCTGTACCTGCAAAACAACAGAAAACAACAAAAAAATGTACGAAAAGCCAAAAAATGACGTCGGGTTCACCAATGTAATCAAGGGAAAATCCTAAAATTATGTTAAAGGGGTTAGCACAATAACATCAAAATTCCTATGAAATATCAAAGCACAAAGGAAATAATGTGAAGACAAAAAGGGATAATGTTACCCTAAGTCTCCACCTTCCATGGTTGACCTTTTTTACACCTCCTAGCTTGCAGTAAATAAAAATGCCCTCAGATTTGTGTGAGCAACTATGACTAAAGACTAAGCCCTATGCAAGTGTTGAAGGATTTGCAGAAAATAAAATAACCCTACAATGGATTAAAATGACTATGACTGTAAGAGACTATGACTGTAAAACTAATAGTAGCCTAAAGTGAAATTTAAACATGAGAGAGACCAAGAGAGCAAGAAGTCAAGAGAGGAGCAAATGAGAACAAAATTTCCCTTTTCTGAAAATTGCAATTTTGAATGTGTGGCAAGGATGAAAAGATGACAAGAACCCTAAGATCAATGCTTAAGATTGAATGTTGCTGTGTGCATTAGGGTTAGGTCAAAATTAGGGCAACAGGTAAGAATGAAGGGTGGAGATTGAATTATAAAATAATTCAATCAATGGTCGAAATTAAATGAGAAGTCAAAAGTCAAGAATTAATTTGGAAGATAAGGCTAGCACGGACAAAGAGGTTGCTGGAGAAATTAAATAATAAAATTTATTTACTCTAGGTGACTAGTAAATAATTAAATAATAGAGATATTATTTAATTATGGAGGAATGTGTCAAAAGAATTATTTTGAATTTAAATAATGATTTAATTCAAAATTCAAGAGAATTGGCTAAATTAAATAAATCAAATTTATTTAATTTTAATGAGAGAAAAAGCTAATGAATAATTAAATAATTAAATATAAATTATTTAATTATAGTGGAAAGTGGATAGAATTAAATAAATAAGAATTTATTTAATTTTTGGAAGAAGGGGACTTAATTAGTGACGTAATTAAATAAAATTTATTTAATTAATCAAGAAGACATACATGACAAAGGGAAATTAAATAAATTATGAAATTTATTTAATTAAAGGAAGACATAAATGACAAAGGGAAATTAAATAAATTATGAAATTTATTTAATCAAAGGAAGACATAGATAATTAATGATGTATTAATAAATAAATAATATTTATTTATTTAATAATCAAGGAGGAACAAATGACATGAATTAATTAAATAATTATGAATTATTTAATCAATAGTCGAATGTGGACCAAGGACATAATTAAATAACTTAATTATGCTAGGACGAAAGTGGTAAAAAAATGAAGCTTGCAGGCCTAGGTCATTTTTCGGTGTCTACAGATACTATTTTGTTTCTATGCTTCTCAATGAATAAAATGTTATTTTGAGTTCAAGCATTTGAGTTTTCATCAGTCTTAGAGGATTCTCATCCAAGGGGGGCCACTTGGTGAGTAATCTTTCCTTTTAGAGTAGTTAGTTTAGTTATCATTTTCTATTTTATACTTAGTTAGAAATCTGGCTTTGACTATTCCTATAGCCAAAGCAAATAGAATAGTTTTCTATTAGTTTTCTTAGATCTTTATCCTTGTTATTCATTTTGGTTTAGTAGAGTTGTTAATTGATGCTCAATCTTATTTCCTTTATTTCCATGCAATTTACTTTCCAATATTGTGGTTTTATTAGCTATAGAGTAGAATGACTGCTTTTAGTTCTTAATGCACATACAATGCTAACCCATTTCAAGTTCACGTCCTTGGGTTGACAAGTTAAATTCACCTTCATGATGATTGAGATAGTTGTTTAGTTTAGATGTCCAATCTTTGAATAATAGCCGTGAAGGATTAGTTATTGAATCATTATAGGAGGCCAACATTTTTGGTGCCGTTGTCGGGGATGGAGTCAAGCTAGGAAGTCCTTGGAAGTCATTGATAGTCTTTTCATTCTAGTAGTTTTTGAGTTGTTCTTAGATCACCCTTCTTTAGGAAGTAATGCTCCACCATTATTTTTCTCATTCTTTGTGTGAGTTGGTTGATGCTAAGTAATACCACATGCATAGAAGAAGAATAGATTCTTATGGGAGATTTCTTCCTAATAATCGTAATTCATTTCAGCTAGTTGAGCTTCCAAATCTACTCAGAAACAAAGAAGAAGAACCCTTTCCCATTGCTGATGCATATCCTGATTTGACCAGTTCTAAAGCTTTCACTGAAGAACAAAATCAAATTGATAACCCCTTTTCCTTGGGAATCCACCAAGAAGACATGGGTGATGCAAATAGGAACAAACCTAATCAACCCACTTTTTCTTTTCCCAATGGTCATCAAAATGAAGTTGACAATAAAAAAAATATCCCTACTTCAACACTCCCTAAGTTCTATGGACTTGTTACAAAAGACCCTAATACCTTCTTGTTTGATTTTGACATTCTCTATAGAATTTATGACTACACAACTAATGCTCATATGCTTAAGCTATTTCCTACCACTCTAAAAGAAGTTGCACTAAGATGGTTCATGAGCCTAGGAAGAGATACTGTGGAGACTTGGGAGGACATGAAGACAAAGTTCCTTGAAAAATACAAGGAATGTTATAGGGGTAGTGATATGAGAGGAGGTGAAATATTTAGGATGCAACAGAAGGAAGATGGGAGCTTAGAATATTACATCTCAAGGTTTCTATTTTTCTTATAGAAATATCCACACCATACACTCAATTAAGAATCACAAAATTTTCTTTTTCTGAGAGGAATAAATGAAAGTTGCACTGATGCTTTGGAGCTAATGGTAGGAGGAGATATCACTCAAGTCCCTTGGGAGGATATCAAGAAGATATGTAAAAATTACTCTAGATAAGCTTCAAAGAAAGGAAGATCTTACCAATCTTCTATGGGTAAGTCATCTACTAGTGGAGTTTCAAAGATGGATATCACTAATTTGTTGGTAGATTTCAAGGAGGATATTATAAACAATCTAGCTACTCAGCTGGATACCTTTCAGGCCAAGAAGAAACATGAGGAGGCAAAGGCGATATTGACAGAATATTGTCCTCATTGCAAACAAAAGAAGAGGGATTGCAGATGCAAGATGATAACTAACATTGATAGCAAGCAACTTCCACTTGAGTTCAAACCAATTCAAACTAAGGAAGATCAAGCTTACTTTGTTACATAGAGGAAGCCATGGGCTCCAAGACAAGGTTTTCCACCAGATCCATTGTCTTTTCCTAGCCCATATTTCAATTCTTATTCATCTGGTAACCAATGGCAGCTTCCGTAGCCACCCAACTATGGAGGATATCCACCACAGTCTTGGGGTAGCCCTTCAAATGCTTGGCCCAACTATCAAAATTCCTCACTTGAATGGAAGCAACCTCAGGGGAATTGGTAGTATTACCAAGGTTATTGGAAACCACCTCCAGGGAACTGGCAACAAACACCTCAATGGAGATATTAGCAATGACCAAACCAAACTACCAATTGCATGCAACCACCTTGTCAACCCCAACAGCCTACCATAATGCCTCCACCTACTAATCCAAGCTCAAATGCACTAAAACCTACTCAAGTACTATTTCATCCCACACCTAACCTAAATAAAAAACCACAACAATAGCCAATGTATTCTGTAGACCCAAACCAATTTCCTGCATGTTTTATGAGTTTGAGTGACATTCATCTACGTTCAGGAACTACTTTACCAACTCCGCACACAACTATCATTACTGAGCTACCTGTGGAAGAGGAGGAACCTTTGATTGATCTCACTGAACCTATTGTACCTAAGAACCCTAAACCAACTCCAAACAAGAAGACTGCACAAGAGCTACCATTCCCTCTAATATTGGAAGTTTCTAGGAAAAAGGAAGATAATGAAGATACAACCTTTGACATCTTGGAACAATTGAAACACACATGTGTCTAGATACCTCTCTTTCAGGCCATAAAATATGTTCTTATATATGGCAAGGCAATCAAAGAGGCATGTCTCAAGAAGCTAGGAAGGAAAAAGAAAGACCCGACCATAGTCCATGTGGTGGGATAGCTCACTGACATCATGCTTGGAAAAGTGACTATTCCAAAGTACAATGATCTAGGTAGTCCTGTGGTAACAGTTGTCATCAATGGAATTCAAATAAAGAATGCTTTGATTGATTTAGGAGTAACAATAAATGTGATGACTAAGGACATCTTGCAACAACTAAGTATCATAAGCATGGGATCTACCCCTATTGTCCTACAACTTGTTGATAGTTCTACCATGAAACCTAAAGGTATAGTAGATCTTGTGGTGATTCTAGACTCTTGGGAGTACCCAACAAACTTCATGATTCTCTCTCACAAAGATACACTAGGAGGATATCATATCATCCTTGGAAGACCATGGTTAGCAATAATAGATGCTTATATTGGGTGTTGATCAGGTGATATGACCATTTCAAATGGAAGGAACACCAAAAATCTTACTCTTTATCCTCCTGCTTAGCCCAATCATGATGAGGAGAATCCTATATGGCCACATGTTGGTGAAGAGACTGAGGAAGTTAATTTAGTGGTGCAACTCATGATGTTAGGTAGAAGCCTCTTTTTGTAGCTTCAAGATGATGACGAGGTGTTGTCCAGCATAATTCAAAACCATTGTGAATTTGAGGAAGCATCATCCTCTAATGCATTGAGTTTTGCTAGTTCTATAAAAACACTTCTGCCTATTCTGCCTGCTCTTCCTACAACCACTATGTCTTTTGATGAACTTCCTATAGCTACTCTTCCTACAACCACTCTGCCAGTAGAAAAAATTCCTGCAACAATAGGCATGTTTCACACAATGCTTCCATATGAATTGAAGGTACCATGTGTCAATGATGCAACTATGGTAAAATTGACTACTCAAGTACAAGTGCCTAAAGGAAGATATTTGAATATTAATAGTAAGTTAAGTAATGAGCAATAGTTGCAATTGGCTGACTTGCTAAGGTCTCATAAGCATGCATTTGCATGGGACTATCATGATATGAAAGGATTGGATCCTAAGCTCTACACTCATAGGATCTATACTAGGGATGATTGTCAACCAGTAAGGTAGCCTCAACTCTAAATTAACCCTACATTGAGAGAGATTGTTAAAGCAAAATTGCAAAAATTATTAGATGTTGGATTTATCTACCTATTTTAGACAACCAGTGGGTGTCTCCATTTGTGATTGTGACAAAGAAGGGAGAGAAAGGGTGAGTTTGTGTTGACTATAGAGAACTTAATGCTGCTACCAAGAAAGACTATTTTCCCTTGCATTTTGTAGATCAAGTCTTGGAATCACTTGCAAGAAAGTAGTATTTCTCTTTTCTAGATGGATTTAGTGGCTACAGCCATATTCAAATTGCACCTAAAGATTAGGAGAATACAACCTTCACCTTCCCATGACGAACATATGTCTATTCAATGCTTCCATTTGGCTTATGCAATGCATTTGCAACTTTTCAAAGGGTAGTCATTAGCACATTTTTTGACATCTCCCTTGACTGCATGGAGATCTATATGGATGATTTTACCACCTGTAGACACGTAAAATGTACATGCACCTGATCTTGAATCATCTCTCTACTAATCATTTAATTAAATAATCTCTATTTAATTAAATTCATCAAATTTCATCTCTTAATTAAATAAATCATTTTTTATCTGATTAAGTCATCGTCTCCTATTAATTAAATAAATCACTTTGTTTAATTAATCCTATAGTCCCTATTTTAATTAAATAATTCATTTTATTTAATTAATCGTTCATCTCATTTAAATTAAATAAATTAATCTTTATTTGATTTCAAGCTAATTAACTCTTTAATTAAATAAATGAAATCTTATTTAATTAAGTCTAAAATCATTATTCCTCTCATTTTGATTTATTTAAATACATAAATTTAAGTCAATATATTTTTTTTATTTAAGGGGTAAATGCTTTTGACCGGAGCTATGAACCAGATACAACCATTCAACAATTTCACCCCAATGGGGTTTGAACCTTGGTGGCAAGAACAACAATGCCACCTATAAACCATTACACCATGCCAATACCGGCTATAAATTTAAGTCAATATTGTCATGTCAACTAATCTCCTTTAAATTAATCAAAACCTGATTAATCTTAGTCTCAATCCATCAAATCCTCTAGATTTTGCAACTTACGCATGAAAATCAATTTAATTGATTTATAAATCATCTATTTTCATTCAAAAAAGGCATCAAAGATGGAATATTCCTCAAATTTGAAATCTCCCCACAAAAGGTCTCATCCTCCAAGCATGGCATTTAACATCTCTTACAAGTCCTTTTCTTGAGCCATGTAACATTAACTTCACCTTTCACCTCATCCTTCAAGCCATATTTTGAATTTGAATCTCCCCCCTCTTTGCACATTCTCCAAAATGTGCTCAAGCTTCCTCCATTCACATCTTGACAAGTGGTACTTTCCCATTGGATGTTGAATGATCCCACATTCATCTATTTTTCTCATTCCTTCATCTTGTTCTTCTATTTATAGAAGGCTTCTCTTTGTATTTTTCATCCACAACTTAGAGAAAAGTTACTCTCTTCACATTGAGAGATAATTTTATCCATCTTAATAGCATTTTTCATCATCTTAGCTAGGTTATTGCAGATTTCACCAAGGAGCTCATTGTTCTTCATCAACAAATTGGATCACATCTTCATCAAAGATCATCAAGCTTGCAAATGATTTGGGAAAGGGCCAATTTCCACATCAAATTAGCACCAACTCCCCCATAGGATTAAGAGTTTGCATTATTTGAATAGAATTTCTCTTTTTCATTGCTTTTCTTGCTTTCATTTCCTATTTTGAATTGTGTAAATGGATTTTATGGGGAATCTATATTCTAACTTGCATTTGATCTTACTAATGTGTTTATTTGTTGTGTTCTTGCAGGTATAGGATATAGGTTCACATTTTGGCACTAGGAGGGAAGACCAGAAGTTTAAATCACATTTTTTGAGAAAATTCTGTGCTCTTTTTATGTTTTTGGTGTTCACAACAAACAAAACTGCTCACAGTCTAGTGGCGCCAAACTACATTGCTCCAAATTGCAAACTGCACTGCTGGACACAAACTGCACCACTCCAAACTCCAAACTACACTGCTGGAACTCCAGGGTCACCATATAGTGCTGCTATAAACTCCAAACAGAGTCGCCATCACAAACATAACTGTTGGACTTTTCTTGCTTTTTCATGCAAACTTAAAATGGTCGTATCTTGGTAATTTTTTGGTCTTGTAATGCCCATAATTTACAATGGGCAAAAACACAACTAATTTTTTTTTTTTATTATTATTTTTATTTTTAAAACATTACTGCATTACACTGACAAATGACAACCATGCATGCACAAGATAATCCACTATATTCATTGAGGTCGTTATTTGTGCAAAGGCACCACTAGCCCCTTGCTTAAGGGTGGGGAGTGAAAGAGTACTAGGGCAGTATGTATGGTGTGTGGGGTCTATCATGTACACCCTTTAATGATGAACGATCATTTCCATTAACTAGGTTATATGGGGTTTCACATTTACCATTCAGGGGTATCAATACTAGGATTAAAAGTTGTGTTTGAATTTCCTCACTAGTGCCATTCAAATAGAGTCATGTTACAATAAGTTTTCCTTAGTACAAGAAGCTATCAACCATCCTAATGCTAATGTATTAACCCTTGTTCATAAAAGCGGTGAGATACCAAAAATCTAAGAAAGATACTATTGTTACTAATACCTAATTTCTTTATTTGTATAAATATTTTTCTTCTCTCCTTTGATTATTAATGTTAATCTTGTTCATTCATATTAATACTAATGCCAACATTTGTATTAATTTCTACCATGACAATGATAATGTTAATATATTGCTACTTCTTTTAATATTAATAAATGAATATTTTCTAAATAAAATATCTCTTATCTATCAATATGATATTTATTAATTTAATTATCTATTAATCTTTTCTTTATTTTATTTTATTGTTATGTATGAATAATTATATGAATGAATATATATCTACCTATACCTATATATAATTTATTTACTTAAATAAAATTAAAAGAATAAAAATCAATAATTAAGGAAAACCATTCTCTTACTTTCTAAAGAGTACTATTAATTTATTTATTTTTGATTTCCTTTTCATTTCAAATTAATATAATTGTTCTCCCCTCTTTATCCTATAAGCCACGTACCCTCCTTTTAACTTTTACTTTTCATTCTTTTTAGATTTACCTAAATGTTTTCTTATGAAGCCATACATGCCTAATTTTATTTAAAGTTTTTTTATTTTGTCTTTTTCCTTTATATTTTATATTAAAGGCATGACTTTATTATCTTGTATATTTTTAATGCAGGCATTTAGATAGTCATGTTACTACTCCCAATGTTACCTTCCTAATTAAAGTAGAGTATGCACGTGATTCTAAGAACAAAACCATGCCCAAATTTTCAGCGACGGGGTAACAAAGATGTCTAAGCAATTACTCTTTATTTTTTTGATTTTTGCATAGAACTTAAATAGTGGAAAGATAAGTTTTTTTAAAAGTTTAATTTATTTTGGCATCCATTTTAAATGAAGAGCGCCACTTTGTTTTGCATGCTGGTTAAAGAGAATGATTTAATATTTCATAGCGTAGGAGTACTTTATATGGAAGCCTTTAACGATACGTTTCCCTTATTTCAAAAGGCATGGGCAGCTTGGTACTGCATGGCAGATTTGACTAAGACACCCGATAGGTGGGAAGAAAAGTGACAGATTTTTTTTTTTGTTGATTACTTACCATAATCTTCGTGATGGTTGAAAACTGAAACAAATCTGCATAGGTTAACCATAGTGGCTACGTGGGAGAGCGTGAAAGCCTCTGCCCAAACGAACATGAGGTATGGCCATTTATTTTACAGAGGAGCATTGTTCTGAGAGGTGCGACCTAAGAAGGTAAGCATTAACAACAACCAAGCAGAGCCCATTTTAAACGTATTATCTCTTCTTCTAGTTAACTCTTGATGCAACACCCTACTCATACGACAGTATGCGTACATGCTTTAAATTTGTTTTAGATTGGATGGATTTCAACTTACAAACTAATATACATGCCTCGTGATTTCTTCTTCAAACAGTTTCATTTTATATTTAAAACTGGTGAAGGCTTTGAAATGAAGTCGTTGGCCTTCTTTGGGCTCACAACCTCCCTACAGGGGACGACCCGTGAGAGTTGTAATCCCTGTTGTAAATCCTTTCAGCTTATTCTTTCGACTTATATTTTCTATAGTAAACAAATTTCAGACCTATTTAAAACTATCTTACATGCTAGTGTTCAATATGTTGCATTTTAGCTTTCAATATTATATTGCACAGGAAGAGGTTTATATTGAGGAATAATAAATCTAAGTAATCTTCACATTGTCTTGATTTTGTACTAAAATCTTTTACATTTGAACTACGAAGGGTATAGTCTTTTCTCAGCTTATCCAAGGTATAAGTAAGCTACATATATTGTAGGAACATAAATTTAACAGGAGTTTTGTAAGACATATTAGGGTACAAATATATTCATATATTTACTATTTTAGTGCCTACAACTTAATGCTAACTTTTATCATTTATTTTGACAGAATCCAAAACAACTTCTATCAATGCAAAACTATCGGGTGTATAAATATTTTCTCTTGCAACTATATTATTCACAAAAGTACAGGGATTTAAAAAAAACAACATTTATTTAACAATGCATGCATTCCCCTATATTAATGTTGAATCATTTCTGCACCCAATCTTACATAAAGCTTATTAGCAAAAGAAAAATCTAAGACCTTACAAGTATATCTACATTTTTCTCTGTTTCTTTCTTTAAACTAAACAACATAGCATGTAAATACAATTCTCCTTCATTTTCCAACTACATAGAATCATAAAAGAAAATACAGATTAAACTTAACATATTTGCTTAATGAAAATATTTTCCAACTACAACTACCCATTCATTTACAGGTGCATGCATATTATATTTCTTTTAACAGAAAAATAAGGTGTAAATCCAAAAAAAAAAAGAATAATCCTTCACTTTCTTTTTCTTTTGGTTGCATATAACATCACATATCTCTTCTCTTCCTAGACACTTGAATACAAGATGAACTTTAAACCTTAATGGAGCATATGAGTACTTTTTTTTTTTTTTCATCCATTGCAAATAATCCAACCAAATATATGAAAATGTTTTCTTGCAGCAGGATGGTACATCAAAATAATAGAAAACACATTTACAAGGGGGTATTTCTCACTTCACACAATAAAAATCCCACCATCCATTCAAGATGGATTTTACACATAAGTTTTTCCCCAAACCTCAAGTAACATAAGGTAATGGTATGTGCTATTCCAAGGACTTTTAGCTTCTTCTAATCTGCAAAAATACACACAAAATCTTCTCTAGAGGCCAATGGGGAGCTCACCTCCCAACCTTTGGTTGGAAAACCAACCACCCCCGAGCTAGGAGGCACTTTGGGAACCGGGTACAATCATACAAGCCAAATATTTTTAACACACAAAACACACACATAAATTTATACACACCCACCCAAGGGGATTTTCATATAACAAAGAGTTCATTATGAACCCAAAAACGGGGAAATGTGGGTGGAATACGCACTCCATTTTGGGGACTCAAAAGTAAACACCATGAATAACAATCATCAAACCTTTCCACCCATTCATTACAACCCTTCTCATTTCCTTATCCACCCAACCATCATTCACATTTCACACAACATATGGGTACTCATACCCTCTTATTAACCTCTGCTTTTAAAAGAGGAATAACTAGCCCCCATGGAGGTTTCTACTCCAACCATCCTCAAACTTGGGATGCTCTTCCAAAATTTGGGTGAGCCTATCCCATTACAAGGGTGAGCCTATCCCATTACAACCCTTTTTCCCAACAACACTCATACAAAGAAAAGAAAAGAAAAAAAAACAACACTTAAGGGAAATAATTTCAAACATACAATTACATGTACATAGCATACAAATTTGACAACATAAAAAGTAAAAGGGTTTGGTGATCCTACCTTAATCCAAGCTTTGGAAGGAAGTGATGAAGATAAGCACAACTCCACCTCCTCCAAGCTTGCTTTCCAATCTCCCCAAGCCAAATCCAAGATCTCTCAAAAAGATTCAAATCCAAAACCAAAAAATGCAAAAGAGAACCCCCAAAAACCTTGTTCTTAGTTTCTCTTATAGAATTCAAGTTTGAGTTTCTTTTGAATGGGGAAGTAACACTTGTCACTCACCCATTCACCCTCCCAAGCACATTCACCCATGTGTGCTCTCACATGTGTGAGAACTTGGGGGACTTCCAAGACAACATAGAAAAGTGGGAGTGGAAAGGGACTAGTCCCCATCCCACTTCTCAAAACCTTATTTTTGCCAAAAAAAATTGAGGCCTCAAAAAGGGTGCCCAATCATGAAATTAACTCAAAATTATAGGTTGAAAAGGTACCTAACCCATAGGTACTTGACCTAAGGACCTTAAATCCATAAAACACTTAAAAAAACTCAACTTTTCAACTCCCAAAAAGTGTCTTAAAGATTAAATCCGAGTTTTTCCACTTGGGTGGACAATTCACCACTTAAATGGATTGGCATGGAAATTAAAACCAATTTACAAACATGCACAAACACATCACAAAGAAAAATACATTACAAAATGGAACTATAGTCCCTTCATATGGACTGTAGCTCGACTTCACTGGTAAACTCACTTAGGGTTCCCAAAGGTTACCTTCAATTTCCATTGGCCATGGAAAGTGTACCTGCACACTCGATGCACACATTAATCCATCCAATAAATCATATATCAAAACAATTGAATCATCATTTCATATAATCAAGTTTCATAATTTCTCATAGCATATATATCTCACATCATAACTAGAACAAACACTAATCACATATTATATCCGATTCTTTTTACCTTAATTTTCAATTTCATGAAATTATAACATGGTTTATTCACAACACATATTTCATTTGTTCATCATTTCAAAGTTCAAATTGAACAACAACAGTAACTAACATAAATTTAGGTCAACCATAATAGTCATCTAACTAAGCATGTAGCATCATAATCAAATCATCATAAGAACTTGAATGTCTAAATACCATAATCAAATCATCATAAGAACTCAAATGTCTAAGTATCATGTCATCAAAAGTATCTCTAAGCATAATCAATAACCATAACTCAAAATAGTCTAAATACTAAGTGTATCATAGGGGTAGGCCTCACAAGTCTTTTTCAGAGCTTTTTTTAAAAAATGTGGTAGAATTTCATAAGATATCCAATGGAGTAGGTGTTTCTCCACTTTGATAAAGTTAAAATTTTCAAATTTTCACTTAATGTCAAATCACAATGAAACTTGGTCTAACTTTTAGGGGTTTTATGTTTAATCATCTATCTAACCCTCATATCTTCTTGTTTCTTGATTTCATTTGACATTTGGATCTTGTATTGCAAGTTTTAAAGGATAAGGGAGCATGAAATTCAAAGAAAAACCATTATCACATCATTGTAACAAGTTTTTTAAACACTTTGGGGAGAAATTAGAATCCCTCTTCTAAGGATTTTCTATCTTTCAAGCTTTTAGGACCTACTAAATTTATTTTGGGATTTAAAAAGATCATTTTAAATTTTTGCTACAAAGGGCTTAAAATAAACTTTAGGACACAAACTCACTAGATTTTGTTTGAGGATTAAAAATTGAATAAGGAAAATTTTCACACTTCATTTGGTGCTTAAAAAGAAGTCATTATTGCTTTGTGGATTTTAAAAGGAACATGTGCTACTTTGTTTTGTGATTTCTTACTCAAATTAACATCATTGAAAAGATATATGCACTTCTATCATGCATCATGACGATATTGAGAATCAAAAAGCTTTTTGGTGGTCTTAGGTTGGGATAAAGTGATTACCTCCACACTTCATTTTGGGATTAAAATTGAACAAATCTTTGTGAATGTGAGTGGAACATATTGCGTGTTTTCTCCACTTGTTTCTAAAAAATGGTTGATCAAACTATGAATATGTTTGCTTGATTTTGTTTATCTTAGAGGGTCTACCTTGGGGAAAAAGTACTCACCCAAGGGAACGACTCAACTGGTAACACTCTAAAGCCAAGAGTATTTTCAGCCAGGATATAAAAGTGGGTACTGGAACAAAGGCCAGTATCACACAGTTGGCTCCAACAAGAAGGGAAATAATGGTCTGTCGCCACATTGGGTGAACTCCTACGAACGAAAAGTACGAATTAAAACCCTTGTTGTAGAAAGGAAAAAATCCCTAATCTATTTGTTGGTGCAAGAACAATCGTTCTAAAGCTATCCCACATCTTGACAACTCTTAGTAGAAATGAAAATCATGCCATGGGAGATTCATGGGTGTTGATGCTTAGCTGACCTGAGAAGCGAGTGCATTGTAAGGGGGAGCATGTGTGGTCAAGCATATAATCATTCGCTAAGAGTAGGAATAGTTGGACTTGTCCAAGTGGGAACTCAACAAATATATTCCTTCATATCCATAGGGTTGTGCTTGTTCTTGGTTACAAAAAATCTTGCTTAATTGTAAACATTGGGAAAACAAACATTCAACATCAACATCAAATTTCAAACCCTTTAGAGGAGAAAATACCTTTGAAAAAATTTGAATGTTATTTCTTTCCCTAGGGATTCTATCCTTAGAGGTTTCTAAACATTTGAATCTATATCTCCATTTTCTCACTAAAGTCAACAATAGGGTAACCATTGCCTTGATTTCCTTGAAATTCCACATAACACTCTATGGGATGAAAAGCAGTTAGGACATTAGACATTTAGTTTGAAACCTAATCAAGAAAGTGCTTGTGGTAAAAGCAATTCACTAATCAAAGATGAAATTAATTGAACCCCACATGTTCTTGTGTATCTTTTGTCTTATGGTCTTTTGAGAAAACATTGATCTTTTGGTTTGAAGGGAAATGCATGTTCTTCAAAACCTTGGTCTTATAAAAAAGTCTCTCTTAGGTTCATTTAGGATCAAAACATTTCATCCATCCTCAAAACATCAATCAAAACCCATCTCACAAACAACTTTTGAACCATTGGAAAAATCATTCATACTAGACTTTTGTAAAACCCTTTAAATCAAATCAAAATCATCTTGTTTGACTAGGTGTGTGTACATGAATCCTTCTTCATACACTTATTAAATTATCAACTTGTGGAAACATTTATTCCAGGAAAACATCTACCCTCTTGGATTTTATGAGTTCATTATCAAATCTAAATCCAAAAATCAAAATCAAAATCAAAATCCAAATCAAATCAAAAATCCTAAAGTCCTAAAGTCTAGTATCCCTCCAAGGTTCCTAAAAGTTCAACATCCATATCATTCACTCCATTCATCCTTCATCTCATCATTGGTCCTAAACACCTTAGAGGTCACTTTTGCAACAAGGTCAAAACATAAGAAGAACATGGAATATAAACTTGATCCATACATCATGAGTAATCCAAGTCAACCAAACTATCAAGACCTTACAAAACCAATGGATTTTCAAAACTCATATTTATACAATCCATACATGGGATCATTATGTCCTACAAACCTCAATGGCACAACAAATGTGAGTATACCCAATCTAAGCCTTGGAACACCTTTTCCAATAGTAGATTTAAATCCAAGTCCAAAATTACAAATCTATCAACCAAATACTCAATGCATGAGTCTTCAACAAAACAACATTATCCCACCAAATCCATACATGCCAAATGAGAATATACCGAGTACAACTATACCAAGCATGAACTTCTTGAATCCAAACTTGGTAAACTTTTAGATAGATATGTTTGCAAATCACCCGAATTTTGTTCAAAATCCATCACACCCATATGTCCCCCTCACTTTTCATAATCCTAATAACCCATCATCATCATTTCACGCAACTCCTCAAACCTCTCTCTCTATGACCTCACAAGGAGAAGGTGACTTATTTGGACCAGGGAGAATTTTTTATCAAACATCATCATTTCCCCAAGGGAGCATGCCACTCACTTTCCCACCACTCCCACCCTCACCATTAACATCCAAATCACCTCTTGGTTTGGGGCTACCTTCGCTACTACTTCTCATCCAAAACATCCCCCTAACCATCAATCAATGAATCATACCAAATCCTCCCCCCTTTCCAATGATATCACAACAACAGATGGCAATCATCCCCATAACAAAAGAAACCAACACATTGTCTATCATCCCTCAAAACATGGTCTCTCAAGGACTAACCATATCATTCGCACCATCCACCACTCAAATACCAATCACTATGATGGTACCTCTTATCACCACAACAAGCAGTATTCTGAACCCACCTCCACCACCACCACCACCCAAACCAATACAACATTATGTTACAAGCCACTCAACAGGCTGCTTATCAGAAGGCTCTCCAACAAAACTAAAAATGACAAGCTACACAACTAGCTGCTCATCAAGTTGCGCCACAAGTTGCTCAAGTCACCCAAACCACACTACAAGCCCAACAAGCACAAGCCCAGGCTCAAGCACAAGCGCAAGCTCAAGCCTAATACCAAGCCCAACAAGCAAATGTTGTTCAAAATCCCAACAAAATTTTAATGAATCCATGTATCGATCCAAGTCAACGATCACATGATCAAAAACTATCCATCAAAAAACACATGGAAGATGTTTCTATCTCATCCAAAGATCAAATAAGCATACATCAAGAGTTAATTTTTTATCATGATAAGAACCCCTCAACAATATCCGACAATAATCTATTTCAAGGAGTGTTAACATTATTTGATCCTGTAATCAACAATCCATTGACCAATGATCATATTAAAAATGTCTCTACAATATCTAATGAGCTAGAGGGCATATATCAAGAATTTATTCTAAAGCATGATCAACATCTCTCACCAAAGTCTAGCAATGGTCCTTTCCCAGACATACTGACATCCTTCAACCTCATAATTTTTGATATTGAAGGAATCTTCAACTCAACACTTGATCCCAATTCACTCAAAGATCAAGAGGATATTGAGCCACTTACTATGCCTAATAAAGATATCCAAGAACCCTTTGTAAGCAATCCATTCTTTTAAATTGACCCATGTCAAGAAATTGATCCAAAGCACGTCGAAAGTAATTCCAAAATTGTTTAAGATCATGAATTTGTATCCCCAAGTTACTACAATGATCTAATGAAAAGTATCCTATCTATACAAGATGTCACAAATGATGATCACATACACATAGCACATAACCCTCCATCTACCCATGAGATGCTTTATGTGGATGGACACATAGATGATCTTCATTCAGAATAGGACTACTTTGCTTTTGAAATTATTACACAAAAAGAGTAGGTCAATGATTGTTATAGTCAAACTGAGTTGTCAACATCAGGATTAGATATATCCCAAATTCAGACTGAGGACATCATGTATGAAGATATCCTAGATTATCCACTCATGGAAACAAGTCCAACAAAAGAGGATAATTTGAAGTCAGCAGAGTAGAAAATTGAAATAAATCATCTACAGTGGTCATTTACCAGAGAAAGATTACTGAACAATGCATATCAAATTAGGTAGAATCAAGGAATAAAGGTGCTACTACCACCATACTAGGGGAGACTTTGTCCCAAGAAAACATCAACATAGTGAGCATGAAGAATCCTTATGATGAAACTGATGCCAATACTACAACTAATTACATCATAAATCTTCATCCACCCATCACCCCATCCATGAAATGGGACCAACATTAAAAGAAATATTTGAATCAAAGCACAAAGACTGTTATCAAAGAAAAAGAGGCTAAGAAGCATAATAGACAAATCAAATACAAATGGATATGAAAGAATACAAAGAAATATTATCCCTATCAAACTCCATCAGCCAAAGAAACTATGGGGTAAGATAAAAAAGGGAGAAGTATCCATCAAAGACATCAATAAAAGAAAAAGCAGGATTTTCAAGCGACATACAAAGTGTATCAAGAAGTTGGTCCTAATTCCATGCACACTTTCATATCCACCTATTATTGCTCATTTTCCCAAGTTTGGAGAGTCAAAGGTTCCAAACTATCAACCAATCCATCTTTTATTCCTAAACACACTCCATCCACACCTCCATGCATGATATCCAATTCTCCCATTTACCATGTATTGGTAATAACACTTCATCATAAGGATTTAGAAGGAACTCTATTGAGATGTGCACGCAAAGACAAAGTCAACTTTGGTATCAACAAAGTAGATCAGGAATCTCAAAAGTTGTATTCAAGTGCACACATCTTGGCAAAACAACTTCTTCAGGAAGGATATCCATGGCACATTATGATAGAAGCATCTACATCAACACCACTAGGTGGTTTAGCGTGAGCTTAAAATCTTTTAGAAAATACAAAAAAATCAAAAAATATGAAAATCAAAAAAATCAAAAAATCAAGAAAATAGTAAGGAAAAAAATCATCCTATAGTGAAAACCACTACGGTGGTGCTTTGGGCAAGACCATGATGAAAACCTAGAAAATAGGTGTCATGAGTAGAATCAGGCATCTATGTGTGCCACTTCAGGTGGAAGCATCTCATCCCATCCATAATAAAATCTAGCATTTCGTCTTATCCATAATAAATCCATTCATCCATGAACCATTTATCCAATCCTTTTTCATCCATCTACATACATAGTCCAAGTTATCTTGATCTTGACAAAATTTGGTGCACACTTTACAGTTTTTTGATGGTAAATATCTTGACATGGGTCATTTTCATTGATCCTATCCTACCCAACATTATCTGATCCATGAAGCAATGAGTATTCTTTATTCGAACACCTTATCTTATTGTAAGACAAATCATATCCCTCCATCCATACACCCATCTAAGCAGCTATCCATGACATTTCAAACATTTCTAGACACTGGGGGTAGATATTTACATCTTTCTTTGGGAATAAATCTTGATATATACCCTCCACCTTATGTGGTGATCCAAACATTGGTGAACGTAAAATCAAATTCGTCCAACATTTGTGAGCCAAAATCCAAATCACTAGGGCATGGCATATTTTGATGAGAAGAAATTCCTTATCAAGATTTATCTTTCATCGAACACCAATCCAAACAATCAATATTAGTCACATCTAATTTTCACTTCAATGTTACATCAAATCATTCAAAATAATTTTGTTCCAAAATCAAGCCTCATCAATCCTGATTAATCAAATCCTTGCATTATTGTGCATCCTCAAAAATTTTATCATCATCAATCTTGATTAATCAAATCCTTGCATTATTGTGCATCCTCAACAATGTTATCATCATCAATCCTAATTAATCAAATCCTTGCATTGTTGTGCATCCTCAACAATGTTATCATCATCAATCCTAATTAATCAAATCCTTGCATTGTTGTGCATCCTCAACAATGTTATCATCATCAATCCATCAATCCAATCAATCAAACTTAGCTTCATTTTTGACAAAATCCCAAAACAAAGCACTGATATCATCACACATATCCATATCCAAATCATCAAAATCATGCGAAAAATCCAAAAACATTCAAAACATGGGTATGTGCAGGATCATGATGGGCCAAAAAGTGGCAATATTATGGGTATTTGTAGGGTATGTGGTTGACTATTTTTTTTTAATCTAAAATTGATAAAACAAAAAGGGTTTTTAGAGGAGATTCTCAGCATTACACCAATATAAATTATTCTTTAATTTGAATTTAATAAATTATTATTATTTATTTTCTATTAGAATTACGACTAAAGTCTTGATCGATAGGTTGATTGAAAAACATCTATAACTTTCAAACAGTATCATATTTTTTTAATACGAAATATGTGTCACATTCTATGCTTCACATACTATAGGATTAAAAACAAAAATAAATTTCATGAAGTTTTGACCAAGTTAAGGTGGCCAGACATACAAGTTTTTATATTTTTTAAAAGTTGTAATAAAAATTCATAATTAATTATTTACTTACCAAAAATTACAAAAAAATATGCATCACATCAGGACATGAGTCCTCTACTTATATATAAAATCTTATAAAAAATATTATCATGTTATTATGGTTTAGGGTGGTTAGACAGACACCTACTTCTTATTTTTTCCTTGAAATTTAAGTACTATTGCATTGAAATTTTTAAATTTTCACCAAATAGATTTTATTAATTTTTAAATAAACCTAGTAGTTTAGAAATTAAATTCAATTTTCTATAGATTCTATTCTTACATATTTTTGAAATAATATGAATAACTTTTGTTAAATTTTTACATCAAGTTGCCTAACACTGATTTTTTAAAGTTTTGGCCACTTAAGGAGCCTATTTTTCCATGATCTTGCACATGCGACATATCAAAATCTAAAAAAGGTAAAAAATTCAGAAAAACATCAAAAACATGGAAATCAAACTTCGTCGATCTCTAAGCTTAAACATAGGCAAAGGCTAATCGTTGATCAACCCTCAAGAGACAAAATCCAAAAACATTCATAAAATCTCATAAAAACACAAACATTTGGAAATTGGCAAAACAATTGAAAATCATTTGTAAAATCCTAAAAAATACCAAAAAATAACCTCAAAACATTTCAAAAGATCAAAAACATTCAAAAATCCAAAAATTCATCCATCCCATCCCTTTACCATAATAATCAATCATCCATAATAAAATGATTCAGTCACCTTCATCCTTTGGCAACACAAATAGAAACAACCACAACAATTAGCAAAGAAACAAACTTCAAGCGTAAAATCAAAATCAAAACAACAAACTTAAATGCAAAATCAAACTCTTGATCATTTTCCAAACATGTCAATCAACTTTATATCAACAGCTTATCAAACAACTTATCAAACCATCATCATCCTATACAATGCATGTCCTAGGATATATCATTCCAACAATGGGCATCATTTTGGATATCACTTTGGATTCTTATCCTAATCAAAACACATCCCCTTGGATAGCAGTATGAAGAACACTGACTTGTTTGTTTACTTGATCTTTTCTTTTGATTTATCTTATTGTGCTCATTCCAATGACCTCTCGATGATGTCTAATCAAAATGATTTAGAGAGAAAGGAATGGGGCAACAGTCATTATCTTTTGTCTGTTGTGCTTGTTGGATGTTCTTGTAATATAACCTTGGCTGCAAATAATTTCTTTGTTAGGTGTATATGGAAGGTGTTTTGGGCATCTTGTTGACTATTGCATTGATAGGTTATACCTTTGTATGTTTTGTTCTGGGAAGTTTGAAACTTTGGAAGTGCACCCTAGAAAAATTTTTGTATGCCAGGTGTGAACAAAAATTCTCCTATCTGTTTGTCGATTCAAAGTTCATCGCACTAGGTGCAATGCCATCTTGGTTCTTTATACCCTGATGCATCATGCCTACATGTGTTATCAAACATAAGATAATTGGCCCTTTTAAAATCCTAAATCCTTGGTAAGAAAATCATCATCATCATCATCATCATCATCATCGTCATCATCATTATCATCATCTCTAATAATTTTGGCTTGTCAGTGTCTCTTGTCATCATCTTATTTTATTCTTACTTCCTTTCATGCTAACATGGTACCATGAAAGTTAATCATAAATCATCACTAATGCATCATATCATACCATATAAGAAACATTGATCATCTCGCATGCATTGCATTTCATCATTGCATAATATAGATTGGTTATTCTAAGCATCTCATAAACCATACATTTATCACCCATACACATAATCACAAAAGAATCATCATATCATATCATCCATGCATCATCATATCATCCATTACATATAAACATCATAATCATCTCTTTTATATCATCAATAATGTAACTGTCATGGTAAAAATAAGGATCAAGTGTGTGTAATATATCAAAATAGGCATAAGGCTACCCATGGTCGATGAATGTCTACATCATCAAATCTATCTACATCAAATATATGAGCTGAACTAATCTTGAACCTCTTTTTCAAGAGATCGACCCTCAAATCAAACCTCTTCCCCCGATTTCTCTAGGGGGCAATATATTGGTGTAATTCTTCATTCACTAGGGCAATAGTGGGGCATCCAAAAAAATCAAAGAATTTTTGAGTTTTGATCAAGATAGTTTATTCTTTGAACCAATGCAGCAAGTACATTGCTTCAAAGAGGGGCAAAATGTAGACACGTAAAATGTACATGCACCTAATCCTGAATCATCTCTCTGCTAATCATTTAATTAAATAATCTCTATTTAATTAAATTCATCACATTTCATCTCTTAATTAAATAAATTATTTTTTATTTGATTAAGTCATCATCTCCTTATTAATGAAATAAATCACTTTGTTTAATTAATCCTATAGTCCCTCTTTTAATTAAATAAATAAAATCTTAGTTAATTAAGTCTAAAATCATTATTCCTCTCATTTTGATTTATTTAAATCCATAAATTTAAGTCAAAATTGTCATATCAACTAATCTCCTTTAAATTAATCAAATCTTGATTAATCTTAGTCTTAATCCATCAAATCTTCTAGATTTTGCAACTTGCACATGAAAATCAATTTAATTGATTTATAAATAATCTATTTTCATTCAAAAAAGGCATCAAATATGGAATATTCCTCAAGTTTGAAATCTCCCCCAAAAAGGTCTTGTCCTCCAAACATGGCATTTAACATCTCTTACAAGTCCTTTTCTTGAGCCATGTGACATTAACTTCACCTTTCACCTCATCCTTCAAGCCATCTTTTGAATTTGAATCTCCCCCCTCTTTGCACATTCTCCAAAATGTGTTCAAGCTTCCTTCATTCACAACTTGACAAGTGGCACTTTCCCATTGGATGTTGAATGATCTCACCTTCATCTTGTTCTTCTATTTATAGAAGGCTTCTCTTTGTATTTTTCATCCACAAGTTAGAGAAAAGTTACTCTCTTCACATTGAGAGCTAATTTTATCCATATTCATAGCATTTTTCATCATCTTAACTAGGTTATTGCAGATTTCACGAAGGAGCTCATTGTTCTTCATCAACAAAGTATATCACATCTTCATCAAATATCATCAAGCTTGCAAAGGAGTTGGGAAAGGGCCATTTTTCACATCAAATTGGCACCAACTCCCCCATAGGATTAAGAGTTTGCATTATTTGAATAAGATTTCTCTCTTTCATTACTTTTCATTGAATTTCTTGCTTTCATTTCCTATTTTGAATTGTGTAAATGGATTTTATGGGGAATCTATATTCTAACTTTAATTTGATCTTACTAATGTGTTTATTTTTTGTGTTTTTGCAGGTATAGGATATAGGTTCACACCACCTATGGTGCTGACTTTAATGAAGCATTGGAGAATCTTGGAAAAGTTATTCATAGATGTGAAGACTAAAACTTGTCCTTAAATAGTGAGAAGTGCTTCATGATGATACATGAAGGTGTAGTTCTTGGTCACTACATTTTCCATAGAGGAATTCAAATTGACCCTGCAAAGATTGAGGTAATTACTGATCTACCTACACCTAAAAAAAAAGGATGTTAGAAGTTTCCTAGGACATGCAAGATATTATAGAAGGTTTATTAAATACTTTAGCAAAATGGTAGCACCCTTGTACAATCTTCTCACAAAAGATGTTGAATTCCAATGGACAAAAGACTGATAATTTTTTTTTGATTTGAAGGCAACTTTGACCCATGCTCCTATCTTAAAAGGACCTAATTGGGAGATCCCCTTCTACATTCACATAGATGCTTCAGATTATTCCATAGGGGCAGTATTAAGACAAAAAGAAGGGGCCATTGAAAATTCCATTTAATTCATCATCAAAAATCCACAAGGAGTTGAACTCAACTACATTGTCACAGAGAAAGAGATGCTAGTAGTAATCTATACTTTGAATAAATTTAGGCACTATATTACAGGTTATCATATTTTTGTGCACACTGATCATGCAACCATTAGATATCTTATGAACAAGCCTCTGATTTTAGGAAGACTACCAAGATGGTTATTGCTGATGCAGAAGTTTGACATAACCATTGTGGATAATCTAGGAAAGGTTAAGTTGTAGATTTTCTTTCAAGATTGACTATATTAGAAGAAAATCAAGTATAGATGACTCATTTCCTAATGAGCATTTATTTTCTATCAATGTTCAAACACCTTGGTATGTTGATATAGCCGATTACCTTGTAAGAGGAAGAGTACCTCATCATTTCTCACCAAAGGGGAGAAGAGTACTTATTGAAAAATATTTTCCTTTTTCCTGGATTGTTGGATGCTTGTTTTATACTAGACCAGATCATGTTATGAGAAGATGTGTGAGAGAAGATGAGACATATGACATCCTGCATGGATGTCATGATGAACCCTATGGAGGAAATTTTGCAGCAAAAAGGACAACCATGAAGATTTTGAACATAAGATACTATTGGCCTACACTCCACAAGGATGCAAAAAAATACACAAAGAAATGTGATATGTGCCAAAGGATGGGCTAACCAACCATAGCAGATGAAATGCCTCTTCATACCCAAGTAGCGACCACTCCTTTTGACAAGTGGGGATTGAATTTTGTGGGACCCATTGACCCACCATCGCATGGTAAGTCTTATATCTTAGTATGTACTAATTATGTAACTAAGTGGGTAGAAGTTAAGGCCATAAAGCATATAAGAGATAATAAAGTTGCAGAATTTTTGTATGAAGAGATTGTCACCCAGTATGGGGTTCCAAGAGAGATAGTAACTAACCAAGGAGCTCAATTCACTTCAACTCTTGTTACAACCTTGGTTAATGAGTACAACATTAGGCATATGAAATCTACCCCTTACCACTCTCAAACCAATGGACAAGCTAAGGTCACCAATAGAGAAATTGAAGCCATTTTGACCAAATAGTAGCCATTCATAAAAAGGATTGGGCAAGTAGATTTCTAGAAGTTGTATGGTCCTATAGAACTACTTGGAAAACCATCAAAGGTTTCACCCCATTTGATTTGTTGTATGGGAAGACAACCATGATGTCTATTGAGTTTGAATACAGTACCTTGACTTGGGATTGATATCTCTACAGTAAAAAAAAAAGAATCATGCAGCTGAATGCTTTGGACGAGAAGAGAAGAACAATCTTGCACCACATTGAGATAGTGCAAAATTAGAGGATAATATGGCATGATAAATTTATCAAAGAAAGGAAATTTCAACCAAGTGACTAGGCATTGTTATATGACTTCAAGTATCAGGACAATGTAAGGAAGTTATAGACAAGATGGCTTGGACCGTACGAAGTTGCTGAAGTCTTTCCTAATGGAGTGGTGCAGTTAACTACCATTGACCCCGTTCGATTCAAGCTACTTTTCAATGGTCATCGTCTCAGGTTATATCATAAGCCAACCTCTAAACAAGAGGTTTTGTAGCAGTTTTCCTAGCGATCAACAAGCAAGTTTCCCACAGCCAAAAGCGATGGACCTAGCATCCCACATTTTAGCTAAATTAAGGTACGTATTCACCATAATAAATATTTCAACTTTAGTGGAAATCCATTTCTCCACCCATCCACCCATCCGTCCATCTGTACCATCCTTCTCTCTCTTCTATCATTTCACTTCACCTCACTCCACTCCACTTAAATTCATTAAATGCTCAATCATTTCTAAAAAAGGTGAATGGTACCTTCATTTATTCCATGATCTTTGTAATGCATCTAAATCACACGTTTAGGTATGTGTGTCTTAATTAGCATCTATTAATTACTTTTTAAGCTCATTCAATTAATCATTGTACATTCGTATGGAGATTTGCATAACATGTAATTACTACCTATCATTTCATCCTTCCTTTCCCACATGTGTAGACACATGTCAATATTTAGGTTGGGGGGAGAATAAAAAATGCCAATATAGTGCAAAGGTGTCGATTCATAAGCTGGTTACATCAAAAAATTTAAATTTACCAATTTTGAAAATTTGGCTCACATGTGTGAAGTGATGGTTGCTGAGCTGCCAACTCCTTCCATTATCACCCTCATTAATCATTCGTTTCCTTACCTTAATTACTCTATCCTAGCCTTGAATTATAAGCAATTTATGGTAAAAATGAAGACAAAAAAGGAAAATTTCAATTGATACTAACAGTAAAATTTGGCAAAAAGGTGGTGGTTTTTTGGACAAAATTTGCATAGAAAGGGAATTTTTACAGTGTGACAGTGATTCTAGACAATGAGGGGTAGTTTAATTCAGTATGCACCCTCAATTCATGATGTTCTTCTACAAGACACACAATGCCTACCAAAATTCCAGCCTTGTGGATGGTTTGATTACTTCACAATGTTAGAGGTATTTGATGAAGGAATTGCTCTTGAGTTTGCTCAAACATTATCTAAAGGAAGAGCCACATTGAAAGGCTTAGAAATTGTGGCAACAAAATAAACAATTGCTAAATTTTTAGGGTTACCAGTTGATGGTGAGAATTACCTTGCTTCGAGGGATGTCAAGTCAGCCATAGCAGAATTCACAATACATGGTGACCCACCAATTAGCATTAACAAACAAGGTGTAAAGAGGACATCTCTGCCTGAACCTTGGAAGTAGGCAACTATCTATATAATAAGGTACATTACTTGTGAGGGATGTCTGCCTAATTTGCATTCAGTCCACTTCAAGCTTTTGAGCCACATGAGGCATGGAAGGAGAATAAATGTGCCCAATGTCCTATACAATCTTCTCTCCATCATGGTAGCTGAAACGCAGAAAGGTAGGGACAACTCTATCTCACATCACTGTTTAATAAAATTGTTGGTTAAGAAATCTTTGCATGATGTATCTGAGATTTCTTGGGAGGAATTTGTGTATATTGATCAATTTAGACCTGAGGAACTGCAACCTAGGGTTTTACCCCAGCCCTATAAGGTTAGTAGGAGATTAATCCTAGCCAGAGCAACTGTTGGTGCTTTGAATTCTAGTTCCAGCTCTGGCATAAACTCTCTTGTAGTAGTAGAAGAAGCCATAAACATTAACTCCTTAGAAATAGATCATTTACAAGAAGCTAGCCCTCATTCGATTCTGATAATAATGTCCCCTTAGAAACCCTAATAAGAACCAAGGCACAAAGGAAGGAGGTTGAAACAAGTAAAAAAAAGAACAAGCCCAAACCCAACCTATAGAGGAAGAGGTGCCAAGTGTTAGAAAAAGGAAGGTT
>VDFB02000013.1:82380575-82395251 GCA_007258455.2 Sequoia sempervirens
CAAAGCCTGTCAATGGTTTTTTTTTACTAGCTTCTTTGCTTGTTAGAGTAGGTTAGGATAGTTTCATCTCAGATGCATTTTCAGTATTTCCTAAGTGTTGTTCAACATAGTTAGGTAGTTTTCTCTATTTTTTGGTGTTTTTTGAATAATTTTCAAAGTTTCTCATGTTGGTCTAGTGAGATACAACAACATACAATGCTATTTTTGAGTTGTGTCAACTTTTAGATGATTTAGTGTCCAATGGATAAGCTTTAGGCAGCTAGTCAAGATGTTTTGTGTTTTCATTTAAACATTAAATGATACATCATGATTTTGCTAAGTTAATTAAAGTGCATAAAGGAGATTGTCAAAACAAATTGCATTTATTCCAATTTTTCAATTACATACAAATAAGAAACATAACCAATATGTATTGCAAATGTAATATTTATTCATAAACATGAGCATATGCCTACATTGGCATGGTGTGATGGTTTATAGGTGGCATTGAAAGAAATTTCGCCAACAAGGTTCAAACCCCGCTAGTGTTGTTGTTGAATACAGACCGGTTCATAGCCTACCAAAAGCTAATTTCTTGAATAAAAAATAAAATCATGAGCATATAATATCCCTCACAATCCAAGCGACTAGCTATTCTAATGCCTATAAAGAAAATACTATACACCTACGATAACAGTAAAAAGAAATTTTCATATAAAATGGAAACGACACTATTTCCGTGGAATGATGAATCCCATTACTTGGCCTAACTTCATCTTGATCCTTCTCACCGCTTGTTTCCATTTGACACCCTCCTCATTACTCCTAGGTTTCCCTCGCGATCCGAAAAAAGTCTTGTTGGGAGAAATGAAAGGTCCCTAACCAAAATATATGCAAAACATCCATAAACATGTAATTTTATGTCTACAAGCATTAAAATAGTAGCATACCATAAGTTTCCCTAAAAACAAGAAAGGAGTGATCAAACACTCCTATGATATGCTTTGTTTATCTAACTAGTTTGTTCCTTGTGCAGATTTAGGACAAGTCTTGTTACTATTCTGATTCAGCTAATTACAACATGTGGGCTGAAATGTGGCTCCCACAAGGGTAGAGCTCAACATGCTACCCTCTAATGTTTTAAGAGGGATAGGAAATTGAGAAACTTGATCAAATCAATGATAAACATTCTATTGATGCATTAAATCAATATGGAATCACACGAGTTGATCAAATTTCATTATCAAACTCAAAAGATGCAACACATTATGTGAGTTGTCAAGAAGTTAACACTTCATCTCTTCACAATGAATCAATCAGTATGCTGCCATCATGTCAAAAGGAAGGTGTACTTTGTTGGATATGTCTTTCAATCTTATTAAATGGACCCAAGATCCATTTTATTAAAAGAAGTAAATGATTTCAGTGATGCATCAAGTTCAATTATGCATCTATTAAAATAATGAAGAAGACATCAAGGCATGCCTACAGCCATCATGAGTCATATGGGGCACCAAGAAGGAATAAAGATAATCATGCATTGTTGCATGAAAGATACTATCCAATTCATCTCACCTCAATCCTATTGGACAACCACACATCACCTAGGATGGTGAGCTTTCACATCACCAACATAGGTGACATATGTCTACCCACTAAGATTAAAGTGAGGATATGGTGTTAGTTTGTTGCACAAGATCAAAAGAATTAGATGTTTGTGAAGATCAAGTAACAAACCTTTGGGGGCAGGCAACAATTTTTAAGGAAATCATAGAGATGAATCTCATTTTGAAGATAAAGTCATGAAGACAACTTACAAATGATAGTCCTTTTAGAGTTGGAAATGGCAACCCCAAGTGAATAATGAGGGAAACATAGGACATGGAGGTAGGATTCCTCAAAAACAATGATATCATGGAAAGAACATCAACAAATCATGCCACATTTCAAGGTGGGACAACAATGTTCAAAAGATAATATATTTTAGACTACAATGAACAAAATGGAAGCAAATCACTTCATAGTATCAATGCAATATTGAGACTAAACTGATGAAAGTGAGCAGCCATCTACATTAGCTACAACCATTTGATGCTTCAGTACAACAAGGTTCAAAACATAATGCAACAATGTATTCCAATAGAGCAGCCCTAAGTATAATCATCACAAAATCTATTTAGAGAGAATATGTTTAACAAAGGGTGCCAACAATTGAACAATTGAAAGAATTAATAACAATCAAGTGATGTAAGATAGTGCAGAAAAATGGAGATTACATTCAAATGATCAGTCATATACATCAAGTAACCATATAGGAGGAAACAATGTTAAAAGATGCTCAATTTGAGAAGCAAAAGGTACTGAACATGTTCTGTTTTGTATCTAGGATAAGCATTTTTATTTCTTATGTATTGTTTCTTTCAAATGCTCAAATAGGATGTTTCCTTTCAACATATCTAAATGCTTTCACATAATGACAAACCAAGGTCATGCTATTTTAAGGAGAGGGATAGTCTTGAAATCAATCTAAAGCTCTTTAAGGAAAGAAACTTTGTCTTCCATCTAATGCTGAAGCCTAGCCTATTTTCTGTGTTATTTATGTTGTGGGAGTGCACCACAACTAGAATATTTGAAATATGCTTTGCAAAGGCAAATGCTCCACAAAACAAGAAGATCCGAGACATAGAGGGCAGCTTAGTGTCATCGTTACATATGCTGCTAGGTCTTTAAAATATCAAAAAGATACATTGAACACAATGTAGCAACTTGGGAGGCAGCCATATGACTAAAGAGTTTGAAGAAACTTATGAAGGAGTGACTGTTCCTTCATCTTTGCATATTAATAGATAATCATAATGTGCAATGAAATAGAAATGAACATTGAGTGTAACACAATCTATCAACAATAGTGCTTTAGATGAAACATTGCATGATCATGATTGAAGTACATAATTGGAGGTCAACATTTGAAAAAAATTGGGAAAAGGACAATGAAACAGTCATGTGCATCTTAAAATTCCCTCTCATAGTCATATCAAATTCTAGATTCAAAATTGCATTTGCAAAGAATTATCTATTTTGGAATCTAGAAACAAGCATTAGTTGCAATTTTAGAAAAGCTTGTTCCAATGTACACAACAATAGAGTTTTATTTTCAAAATAAGAAAATTCAAAGTAAAAGCAATGAGGGCAGCCAACTGTGTTGCAACCATGCTATGCATATTAAATTTCAAGAAACCAAAGAGATGGTAGTCCTACTCTTTTCAGGAGAAGCAAAAAAATTCAATGTTACTGAAGGTTTGTTAGAAGCTTCATCAAGAAGTGTTCCATCTGATATTGAAGTTTCTATGGAAGATAGCTAAGAGGTTGATAATAATTGCCATTCAAGCATTTCCAAAAAAGAGGAAAGAAATAAAAGAGATACATATTTTGTTGTAAAACAATTGAAAAAGATTTCTTATTCTAAATCACAGTTGAGATAAAGGTGAAATACCTTTTAAAAAACTAACTTTTCTTTACATCTGTGGCCTAACAAGTCATTTTCTTTCACAAACCAAAGAACCCACTTGGGGTTTTATATCTAAAATAAAGTATATAAGAAAGCAAGGAACCCATCTAGGTTTATTCTAGTTACAACTTCAGAGATGGTGAAGGAGAAATTTGATGGAGGTATTTGAGGGAAACAAAAATATCTTAAACCCTCTATAAGCAAATTGAAATGCAATTCAAAACATAACTATTTCTGTACATCCATGGCCAAAGATCTGGTTTTTATTCTAAAATCAAAGAACCCACTTGGGGTTTCATGTGGAATGTAGAATATAAAGAGTGTTTTCTTCTCAAATCAAAAAACCCATCTGTGTTTGTGTAAAAAATGACAAAATTTAGAGATATTGAACATTGGAGAACTTTCTACATAAAATGTCATTTAAAAAACTAAGTTCTCTTTTCATGGCCACGACCAACAAGTATTTTTTTCTTCAAGGTCAAGAAACCCACTTGGGGTTTATGAAGAAATTGCAAAATACAAAGGATTTGAATGAAAAAAATTCATGGAAACATTCTACAGGAAGTGAGGAAAGTATGCAAAAAAACCCATTTCACTTCTTATAGCCACAACCAAAAGATCAATTTTCTCCACAAAAATCACGAACCCACTTGTGGTTTGTGCATTACAATTCAAATATAGAGGATAATGGAAAAATTCTTCTATTATTCATGTAGATTGGTATTGTTACTTGGAGAAGCATAAATTCTACAAGGATTTCTTCCCTTTTTCACATAGAAATATCAATAAAAATGGAGGTCAGACTCACAAACCAAAGATATAAATAAATGCAAAGGGAAAAATTCAAACTTTTGCCAGTTCACTATATGGAGAAAGCTCGAAATGAGATCTTTTGCTAAAAAATTAGAAGGTATGGCTCTGAATGAAGCTTACTTGAGAAAAAAAATGCTCAGTTTTTTATTGATTGTGCAAGTTTTGTCACTTAAATATCCTTCATTCGAGCTTCAGAGAAATCACCAATGGTGGATAAAGAAGAATGAATCATCATAGAGAGAAGAAATGAAAAAAAAAAAGATCAGAAATATGTTATGTCCGCGACCTTATCTCACAAAATAGCATTCAAAAGATGTGAAAAATACAATTTTGATTCACAAAAATGCTTTACCTATTGTTTTTTATGGATTTTATCAAGAAATATGCCAAATAACCAGTCAAAAAACCATTTTTTGTGCACTTCATGAAACCCCGTGGTGGCATAATGTTGACTTCTAGAAGGCTCAATGCAAAATGATGAGTATGTTTTTCCTTTTCCCCATCTTTTGTTTAAGGTTAGAAACCCTTTGGGGGTCATTGGGGTATTTTTTGCCTTACTTTTAAAAATTGACATTTTAATTGTTTTGATATGTGCAAGCAAAACTAGGGTGTTGTCCCTTTAATACAAGGCACCACCGGCCATCCACAATAGAGTAACACTAACAACATAGTAAACAATAGGTCTAAAAACCAAACCATCACCCTAAGTAGATCATATCAAAAACATCCCAAAAACTATCACAAGAACTAAAACTACTAGTTATGTCCACCATGAAAACATGATTTCAAACAGTATTAACCATGGACCACCAAGGGTCATACCAGTCATAAGGAAACCTAAGAACATTAACAATGCCTTTAGAAAACTAAAACATAAATGAAGGCTGATTCAACTAACACCAGTCAAAAAACCAAAACCCCCAAAACAATAATCCTTTTTCCCACTGCATGGATTAACTAAAATTATGGTAGCCCAATCTTCAATTAGGAACTTAAGAAGTTCCTTGTTGGTCATCACTCTTCACGTACATCTATAGCCTTTTCTCCTTCCTCGCAAAAAACATAAAGCAGTGATGGACTGCATAATCTTGAATGCAAATGCATAAATATCCTCGGTGACTTCTTCTAAACTTTTAGCTTTGCTTTGTTGTGCTAACCTCCTCCTAGATAAGATCTTGTTTATCGGGCAGTAAGCCTCTAGGGGATCCTTTCCTATAACATCCTATTTATACAAGCCTCCATGGGGAGCCTCCTTTCCTTCAACAATGTTGGAGGCCCCAGACTTGACCTCCTTAATTTTAATGCTGGTAGGACCCCTTTTGAGACTTTCAAAAACATGGGAGGAGTTGCTAGCTAAAACCAAAAGAGACTCCTCCCCCACATCCTTTTCCTCCTTTCTCTTACTCTCACTCCCATCCCTGTTGTCAAAATTTGAGGCTTCCTTAAAACTCTTCTCTTTTTCTTGCTTGATTACCAGTCTATGTGATCTACGAGGGGTGCTAATCTCTTTAGTGATTTCAATGTCAGAGTCAATTTGATGGAGTCTAAATTTTGTCTTCTTGGAGGCTTTAACCTTATATTTTTGGGTTGGGGCTATGCATTTTTATCCTTTTTCTTCACTAGAGGCCCCTGAGAGGGGGATGTGTTATGTGGAGAGGCTTTTGTAGCTGGGTTTTTAATGCATTTTTTCTTACTAGGGCTTGGGGTGTCCATAATACTGGTAGATGGAGGAGCAAAAGAGAGTAGAGCATCTTCAATAGTGATGGGTTGAGGAGGGTAGAGGGCCAAGTGAAAATGGTAGAGTCTGGACATAAGCCCTTGATGGAGGATATTGAAATTTTTATTCGAATTCATGGCTTCAACCGCATCAAGCATTGTACTTTCAAGAGAATGAAGGAGAAAAAATGGAATGGAAATATTGTGGTGGTTTCTAAGGTGATTGAGGAAATTGAAATGGTAGTAGCAATACACACCATATCGTTATGTGGGCCAAATGGTGAGGTTAAGGACTTGGCATTTTTTTCCTTTATATTTCATTTGAGAACCATGTGCCTTGTTTTTTAAAAAATATGCTAAGTCCTCCAATTTTAAAACATGTAATGGCTTTGAAATATGTAAGGAATTTAAAATATCCCTTCCAAGGAGGTGGAATCCCTTTATGCCCACATAGGCCAAATTATGGGACTTTTCATTTTTCTTTGAAAATTAGGAGAGTGTTGACCAAATGCTTGACTCTCAAGTGAAAAAATGGAGGTAAGTTAGAATTGATCAAATGCCTTGAGGAGTTTGGTTTTTGCTTAATGCTTTTACAAGCATTTAAGTGTATCATTATTTTTCATTTTTTTCAATTGCAAGACATTATTTAAGTGATTTGTAAATCTCTTTTATTCAATTTTATTTACTTGATGCAAATATTGATGTAACTCAATGAGGTGGTGAGGCCTTTTGCATTCTTCTTTGAAATGTAAATTAATTTGTTTAAGTGATGTATTATAAATCACTTAATCAAATTATTTTTGTTTTGAACAAAAATTAGAGTCTTCTATTTCCAAAAAGCACCAAAGGTGTGGGTCAAATAGGTTGAACGCATGTGTGTGAGACCAATGATGATTGGCAGACATGAGGGATGTGTGAGAAGTTTTTTTGACTATTTTTGGAGGAAAATGGGTTGTTTGGAGGAATTTTTGTTACATTTTAAGTGTTACTATTGAATTGGCTTGATTTTTCTTCATGTGGAGGATAGTTTTGAGTGTTTCTAGAAGGTTCCTTTTGGCCTTCTCTATTGTATCCAACCATAACCTTCTAGATGGACTTGTGTGAGAGGAGTTGGTTTTTTTTTTACTTAAGTAACTTCAATCTTTGTTAAGTACCTATTTAGCAGAAAATGCATTGTTACAGGTTATAAGATGTGTTAGTTAAAGAAAGTGTTATGAGTTGTGAAATTTTGTTTTCCTTCTAATAGTTCTACTTAAAAACCTCCTTATAAATTACTTATGTGAAGATGCATGTGAAAATGATTTGTGTGAACAAGGTTTTATGTCATTTTTTTGAATGTGAATAGGTTGTTTACATGTCTTAGTTAGTTTTTGATGTATCACCCTTAGTAGTTTAAGTTAATGTTCATTTTCATGCATCTTTTACCCTTTTCCTCATAAATCATTATTTTAGGTGACATCAAAAGGGGAGCCAACCAATAATCTAGAGGTCTGCTTTCACAATCGGCTAACCACAACCTAAAAGCACTCCCATGTTAGTCCAAATTTGTTGAGTGCTTTCACAACTTGGAAAAGAGGTGTAAATTTGTCCAACTAATAGTTTTATCTTTGCATGGAGCACTTGAGGAATTCTTAGGTGCCTACTCCTCTCTGCCTCCTTTTCACCATGAGAAACAATTCACATATTGCTTTAGAAAGAAGGCATAATTCAAAGAAACTTTCTTGAATGTTGAGGAGGAGGACCCTCTAGCTAATGTTGAGAATGGTGTTCCAATACCACATCCCAAAGACCATAGTTTGATCCTCAAAGAGGATACTAATGAAGTCTCTATGGATCCCAATTCTTTCAAAAAGGTGATTAAGATTGGTAAGTTACTTTCTTAGGAGGATGTTATAGAGGACTCCAACCTTCTACATTCTCATCCTGATATATTTTTTTAGTCATATGAGGACATGCATGGTATTGATGAGTTTATAGTGGTTCACAATATTGTTTTATGCCCTGATTCCAAAATGGTTAAGCAAAATATTCAAAAAAATAATCCTAAGGTTGCTTTGTTGGTTAATAACAAGATAGAGAAGCTGTTGAAAGAAGGATTTATCTATCCAATCAACTACTCACCTTGGATCTCGAATATCGTTCCTATTAGCAAACCTAATAGTTTTATTCACATATGAATTGACTTTTGTGATCTTAATAAATATTTTCTCAAGGATTATTTTTCGTTACCTTATATTGATATGATTGTATATTTGACTATAGGTCATGCCTTGTTATCCTTCATGGATGGCTTGTTAGGCTATAATTTGATCCATATTAACTTGAAAGATAAGACAACCTTCACTACCCCTTGGGGTACCTTCTATTATGTGTCCATTCACTTTGGATTAAAGAATGAAGGAGCTATATACCAATAGGAAATAACCTTAATATTTCATGAATTCATTCCCTTTCTCTAACACAAGTTCCTGAGATTTAGACAACCCCTTGTGTGTCTAGTTTCAAACAAGTACCTCCACCATTTCCAAAACAACCTGCTAGGGAGGAGTTAAGAAAATATAAGTTTGTAAGTTTTAATAATTTTAGAAAGCCTCTTGAAACTTCTATTCACCCTCCAATTGTTCTATAATAGTCTATTGTGCAAGAGGTTTGCAAGCACAAAGTTTTTAGTTTCAAGAATCCTAATCAGCCCTTTGAAACTCCCATTCAACCTCTTGTGCCATCAAGTGGATTTTTATGTTGTAGATCCTAAGTTTTGTGAGCCTCCAATCCTCACAAGAACCCATACTTGAGGAGGCTCATCCTCTTACTCCTATTGAGTATCCCCTACTAGAGCTTCAAGAAGAGTTTCAATGCCCTTTTGACCATTTTTCTCCCTCTTTTCCTATTTCGCTCTTTAAAGGTGGACTTGTGGTATAGGATCCTAATCAGTTAAAATAACTAAAGGAGTAGTTTCAAGCTATGAGTGAAGAGGTTGTTATTGTTGAGCCTTTGTGTGCTCAAAAAAATGAGTGTCTTGGTTTGTTGAAAGAAAAGAATGAAGATGAAATAGTGTTGCTGTAACAAGGCATTGGAAAGGTAGAAAAAATTGATATATTAGAGGAATCAATCCTCTCATTTGATGCCCTTCTATTTTTTGTTGAAGATGAGGAAGATAGATCACATATGCATACATCAGTTGAAGCCTTCAAATAGCTTCATTTGGGCTTGATGGTTGAAGACAACTCCATGGTTTTGTAGCAACAATAGTAGACATGTTTATCCCCTATTATGGTGGATGAATATTCTGAATCTATTGAGGTCTGCATTTCTAAGGTGGAGTCTCTATTTTGGGATGTTATAAAAACCTTTCATTCAGTGTTAAATTCTAATATTGCATCCCCAAAAGAGCAGCTTTGTGGGAATTAGTAAAAGAATGAAGAAGCAATAGAGGACATGACAACTATTACATGCCATGAGTCTGACTTTTTTGCAGCTTGTTTCCAAGAGGAAATTAAAACAAAGATAAAACTTGAAGAATTTAGTTCTTCACCCAAGGTGTCACATGAATCTAAGGAATGTGTTGATGAAGTGTGAATCAATGCATGTAGTTATGATGTGTGTTGGTTTTCTATTGTCCTTGAATTTAGCAATGTTGAATATGAGGTCTTCATTCAAGATGAAGATGTGACATTTGGCATTAGGGATAATATGACTGAGTTATAATTCTTCACATGGAAACAACACACTAAAAAATCCACCATTGAGAAGTCACATATTTTTTGGAAGAGTGATACTCCCAATGCTCAATTTAATAGTATGCCCAAGCTCCAAAGTTTCTCTTCTGAGGTATATGAGGAAGGTATTTCTTGTGCAAATTAAAAATTAGGTTTCACTTAGTTTACATCACCATGTGAGCTAGAAACATTCTCCTTTTGTTTTATCAAATGCATTGAGGAGGTTAGTGATGGTGAAATTGGCCCATCCTTTTGTGAGGTGGGTTCTCTTCCTTCTACAAAAGGTTTGTTCTTGGATGTTGACTTATCTTCAAAAACGTTTGCCCGTACTATTGTATGTTTAGTTGAGACACCAATGTTAAATGAATCTAACACTTTCATCATGTGGTTCCCTTGCAATGAAAAATTTACAATGAAGCGATCCTTCACCTTGCAAGGAATTGTTAGGTGCCAACTCCTCTCTACCTCCTTTTCACCATGAGAAATGATTTGCATATCACTTGAGAAAATAGGCATATTTCAGAGAAACTTTCTTGAATGTTGATGAGCATGACCCTCTAGGTAATGTTGACAATGGTGTTCCAATACTGCATCTTAAAGACCATAGTTCCCTCAAAGAGGATACTACTGAAGTCTCTATGGATCCCAAGTTTTCCAAAAAGGTGATTAAGATTGCTAAGTTCCTTTATTAAGAGGATGCTAAAGAGCACTCCAACCTTCTACATTCTCATTCTGAAATATTTTTTTGGTCATATGAGGACATGCATGGTATTGATGAGTCTATAGTGGTTCAAAATATTATTTAATGCCCCGATGCCAAGCCTGTTAAGAAAAATATTCAAAAGATTAATCCTAAGGTTGATTTTTTGGTTAAGAACAAGATAGAGAAGTTGTTGAAAGTAGGTTTTATCTATCCAATCAACTATTCACCTTGGATCTCGAATATTGTTGCTATAAGAAAACATAATAGTTGTATTCACATATGAATTGACTTTCGTGATCTTAATAAGTATTCTGTTAAGGATGATTTTTTGTTACCTAATATTGATATGATTGTAGATTAAACTATAGGTCATGCCTTGTTATCCTTCACAGATGGCTTGTCGGGCTATAATTTGATTTGTATTAACTTGAAAGATAAGACAAACTTCACTACCCCTTGGGGTACCTTCTATTATATGGTCATTCCCTTTGGGTTAAGGAATGTAGGAGCTATGTGCCAATAGGAAATGAACTTAATATTTAATGAATTCATTCTGTTTCTCTAACACAAGTGCCCGAGATTTAGGCAACCCCTTGTGTGTCTAGTTTCAAATAAGTACCTCCACCATTTCCAAATTAGCCTACTAGGGAGGAGGTAAGAAAAAATAAGTTTGTAAGTTTTAATAATTGTAGAAAGCCTCTTGAAACTTCTATTCACCCTCCAATTGTTCTAGAATAATCTATTGTGCAAGAGGTTTGCAAGCACAAAGTTTTTAGATTCAAGAATCCTAATCAACCCCTTGAAACTCCCATTCAACCTCTTGTTCCATCAAGTGGATTTTCTATGTTGTAGATCCTAAGTTATGTGAGCCTCCAATCCTCACAAGAACCCATCCTTGAGGAGGCTCATCCTCTTACTCCTATTGAGTATCCATTGCTAGAGCTTCAACAAGAGTTTCAATTCCCTTTTGACCATTTTTCTCCCTCTTTTCCTATTTTTCTCTTGAAAGGTGGACTTGTGGTACGAGATCCTCATTAGTTAAAATAAATAAAGGAGTAGTTTCAAGCCAGGAGTGAAGAGGTTGTTATTGTGGATCCTTTGTGTGCTCAAAAAAATGAGTGTATTGGTTTGTTGAAAGAAAAGAATGAAGATGAAATAGTGTTGCAACAAAAAGGCATTAAAAAGGTAGAAAAAATTGATATATTAGAGGAATCAATCCTCTAATTTGATCCCCTTCCATTTTTTGTTAAAGATGAGGAGGATAGATGACATATGCCTACATCAGTTGAAGCCTTCAAATATCTTGGTTTGGGCTTTATGGTTGAAGACAACTCCATGGTTTTGGAGCAATAGTAGAAGACATGTTTATCCCTTGTTATGGTGGATGAAGATTCTGAATCTGTTGAGGTCTACATTTTTGAGGTGGAGGCTCTATTTTGGGATGTTATAAAAACCTTTTATTCAGTGTTAATTCCAATATTGCACCCCCAAAGGAGAAAATTTGTGGGAATTAGTATAAGAATGAAGAAGTAACAGAGGACATGGCAACTATTACATGTCATGAGTCTAATTTTTTTCTAGCTATTTTCCAAGAGAAAATTAAAATAGAGAGAAAACTTGAGGAATTTACTTCTTCACCAAAGGTGTCACATAAATCTAAGGAATGTGTTGATTAAGTGTGCATAAAATCATGTAGTTATGATGTTTGTTGGTTTTCTGTTGTCCTTGAATGTAGCAATGTTGAATACAATGTCTTCATTCAAGATGAAGATGTGACCTTTGGAATTCGGGATAATGTGACTGAGTTAGAATCCTTCACATGGAACCAACACACTAAAAAATCCACCATTGAGAAATCACATATTTTTTGGAAGAGTGATGTCTCTATCGCTCAATTTGAGAGTATGCCCAAGCTCCAAAGTTTCTCTTCTGAGGTATATGAGGAAGGTATTTCTTGTGCAAATTAAAAATCAAGTTTCACATAGTTTACATCACCATGTGAGCTAGAAACATTCTCCTTTTGTTTTATCTCATGCATTGAGGAGGTTAGTGATGGTGACATTGGCCCATCCTTTTGTGAGGTGAGTTCTCTTCCTTCTACAAAAGGTTTTTTCTTGGATGCTGACCTATCTTTAAAAGAGTTCACCCCTATTGTTGTATGTTTAGTTGAGAAACCAATGTTAGATGAATCTAACACTTGCATCTTATGGTTCCCTCACAATGGAAAATTTATAGTGAAGTGATCCTTCACCTTGCAAGTATCTTGTGCAATTACATGCATGTTGGTAGTAGTTTTTCAGTGGTTGCAACTGGGTGAGGTCTACAACTATGGTCTAAGGGAGATTAGCTCCTTCAAAATTTTCATCTTTGACATAGGCAAGCTTCCATTATTTACTTTTTGTTAGTTTTTGTATATATTGTAAATATCTTGCTTTCCATGAAGTGCATTTGTACACCCTACATTCTCATTAAGGCAATGTATGTTCCTAGTTTCATGCTTTTATCCAAGTGTAGGTATGCACCTATTTTGTTTTTCCCGGAGACAATACAATTCTTGTAAATCCTTCATGAATTTGTTCCAATGGATCAAGTTAAGGCCTCTTTTGATCCCATGATTACTAGGGAAATCTGCGTAGTTGCCCATTAACGTTGATTTTATGCACCTGCTTTGATACCATCGAGATTCCTGATAGATCCATCTGTTCCGGACGCCCCAGTTTCCTTTAACGCGACCTGACTTTAATTCTTTACATTCCTATTACCTATGTCATTCCATCTCTTTTCTTTCTTCTTCCTTTCTGCGTTTCTGAGGTTGGTCTTTAGCTCCACCCTTTGCATTCCCCACTAATCCCTCTCTTCCATTTGCATTATTCTTTGGTCTTCGAGCCAGCCTTTTCCTCTGACTTACTCCTTTACTCTTCGGCAGCCTTTCCCAATCTCCAGTTGTTGATCTTCCTCCTTATTTATCTTCATCCTCCCTTTTGGGTGTCGACCATTGATCTTCCCATTTAACATCTCCTTGTCCCTCTGATAGCTTCCCTTGAAAAAATGACTAAGTGTCATGTTTTGGGGCTTTGGGGAAAGGGATTCCTCCTTACCTTTGACCTTCAAAGGTAAGCCTTCCCTCTTACCCCTGATCTTTCCTTTCTCTTTACAGTTTCCTTTTTTCCTTCTTTCTTCTATGCATTCAGTAAGTGGTAGGCCCAAAGCTTGACCCTCGACGGTGTGGTAATTTGTTTGGGCCACTCGACCATTTAATTCATATGTGATTGTAGAGTTGTTTTTTTGGGCTTGACACCCTCACCTTCCTATGGATTTTGACATGTTCTTTTGGGTGATGTTTTTGAGGTTTGATTTGAATTTTGAGTGCCTAGATCTGATTCTTGATCAGGATGACATTAATTTCTCTCATCACATTCTACGGGTGGATTTCATGGCCATCCATGCCCATTTATTGTGGTTTTGGTGACCTCCTTACAGATCTATGCCCTAATCATAATTTTCATAGGATGACTCCATTATTGCATGCACAGGCTTCACTGCTAATCCTGATTAGGGTTAGGGCTTAATTTGTGTTTCTCAGATATTCCTGATCTATAAAGGAAATAAATGTATTCATTTTTGTTTCTTCTTCCTCTAGCTTTTTTGGGGTTTTTCATTTGAATATGCTATATTTCACACTTTAGGATTGTAAAGATTGGATTTTTTGCCTCTACATCAATGAAATTGATCAAGTTTTCCTCTTCTTAGCTCTTTTGTGTTTGAGTAAGTTTATTACATTGCATATCTAAGTTTTTCTTTGTATTTTTAATGCATGTATGTTGTGTTAAATTATTTACAATAGCTAGTTGTGAAATCCTTTTTCCTTCCAGTGCCCTATCAAACTCTAAACTTCTTGTATGCATCTAAAAGTTGACCAAATAGAGAGTTGTGTAAGTCCCCTTTCCCCTTTTCAACGATGTACTATGCAATATTGGTTAGGAAGAAGCAACCTTTCCATCATGTTGTATCACCTACATCTTCCCTTTCATGTTCTCCTTCTCCCCTTTTCCTTGTGAGTTGTTAGAGTAACTTAGTGGTAGGTTTTTATGTGTTGGGTTGGACCAAAACATTACACTTGAATTGAAAAAGGAATTTGGACTTCTTTGGAGATTTGACTTCATATGTGCAAAGGTCCCACACTTTGAGGTTGTTTCCATTGTGTTATTGGAATGTTGAGCTTGGTGCTCAGCAAGGTGCAA
>VDFB02000013.1:82395351-82447742 GCA_007258455.2 Sequoia sempervirens
AAATAGAAACAATCATAGCAGGCAACAAAATCAAGCTTCAATCGTAAAATCAAAATCAAAGCAACAAATCTTTAAAACAAAATCAAAGTCTCGATCATTTTCAAACATGTCAATCAACTTTATATCATTAGCCTATCAATCAACTTATCAAACCATCATCATCCTGTACAATGCATGTCCTAGGATATATCGTTCTGACAATGGGCATCATTTTGGATATCACTTTGGATTCTTATCCTATCAAAACAAATCTCTTTGGCTGAAGATATGAAGAACATTGACTTGTTTGTGTACTTGATCTTTTCTTTTGATTTATCTTATTGTTCTCATTCCAAGGAACTCTCGATGATATCCAAATGAAGGATTTAGAGAGATAGGAATGGGGCAACGATCATTATCTTTTGTCTGTTGTGCTTGTTGGATGCTCTTGTAATATAACTTGGTGAATACTTGCTTTGTTAGGTATGCCCTAGCAAGGTTTTCGTATGTCAAGTGTGAACAAGAATACCCCTATTTTCTTATTGAGTCAAAGTCCATCACACTAAGTACAACACCATCCTGGTCCTTTATACCTTGATGCATCGTGCTTAGGCGTGTTATCAAACATAAAGTAAGTGACCCTTTGAAAATCCCAATCCTTGATAAGCAAATCATCATCATTTACCATCATCACCATTTATCATCATCATCATCTATCATCATCATCTCTAATAAAGTCTCGACCAATCAGGGACTTGTTGGATCCTCTTGTCATCATCTCATTTCCATGCTAACATTGCATCATGAATAGTCCATCATGCATCCATCCTGCATCCACAAACTGTTAGCATGCATCCATCATGCATCCATTATGCATTCATCTTGCATCCATAAATCATTAGAATTCTGCATCATCATCATAATATAGATCTGTTAGTCTAAGCATCTCATAACTCATCCATTGCATAATCACAACATATCACATCATTCACATCATCAATCTCATCGATCTCATATCATATCATTATTTAAGTTGTTTAGGATAATATAGATTTGTTATTCTAAGCATCTTGAAATCATCTCATTTGCATCATCATCCATAACCATCCATTTTGAACCTCTTTATCGTGAGATCGACCCTCAAATCAAATCTTTCTGCTCGATCTCTTGAGGGGGCAATGTACCAGTGTACTTCTTTCCACTGGGGCATCCGAAAAAATCATGAAATTTTTAAATTTCGATCACGGCAAGTTATTCTTTGAACCAACGCAACAAGTACATTGCTTCAAAGAGGGGCAAAATGTAGACACGCAAAATTAGCATTATGCATTTGATCAAAATCACACTCATCCATTCATCAGGGTAAATTCATCAACTTCAAATAAATCAAACTTGATCCTATCATCATCTCTTTGATTAAATAAATCAATCATTTATTTAATTAAATCTCAGAGCATTATTCATCTCCCTTTGATTTGATTTAAATCCCTAAATCAAGTCAAAGTGGTCAAATCTGCTTAATCATCATCCTAGCTAATTAATCCTAATTAAATCTAATGCTAATCCCATCCCACTTGCATTCTCTAGATTTGGCCACTTGCACATGAAATTGCATTTAATTTGATTTATCAAAATATTTATTTTCAACTTGGCATAAAGGGAATATTCTCCAAGTTTGAATTTCCCCGTGGACATGTACACCCAACAGAGCATTTATGAGGCCTTACATGTCTCTTACATGTCCCTTCCAAGGGTCATCAACTGCATTCATTGCAAATTTGAATTCAAATTTTCCCTCTCATGGGCACTCTTCCCAAATCTTGCACATACATCAACTAATCACATGATGACAAGTGTCCTCCTATCATTGGCAGAATCTTTAGTCCCACATTGGTCTCTCCTCAACACTTAGCATTTTGAAAATCTTTAAATACAAGCTTCATCTTTGAGCAAATCCTTCACAATCTTGCAAGGTTACTCTCTTCATTTGAGATTTTATCTTGTCCATTTCACTCCATCATCTCCATCATCTATAGCATTTTCATTTTAAGCTATCAATCAAGGATTGGGAAAGGGTCACTAGCACATGTGACACCAATCCAATATGGGATAGGTTTAATGTCATGTTTTTGTATGCTTTTATTTGGTTTCCCTTATTTCATTTATGGCATGATTAACATGGCTTATTATTCCATAGGGATGTTTAAATGTTGCTGTATTTTAAACTAACCGTTTGCAGATTTTAGCATCCACAGAATCTGGTCATTGTTTGGGTATAGACCATGTGCTGTGAGAAATCGTGAGTAGATCAATGAGGCCATAGCATGATCAACACATCTAGTGACCTGGTATCCCCTAACCTTATGCACATTTTGATAAAATGGAAAACAAGTGGTTTTTATCATTTTTTTGGTGACACTATCTTGTATTTGTTTAAGGGGAACGTCACCATGTACTTCTTCCCACATGCGGGAAAGAATAGCAGTCACTCTGTCTAGGGAATATGCACTAGTCTTCTCAAGTTCATCTTTTAGTTTTTCTAGACTATGCAATATTAACATGCATGGTTCACAATATATCCCCGGGTTTGCACCCTGTGCTAATGAATCTCTCAATTTTTTTATCTCATTACTAGTATTTGCAAACAAAGAATCTGGCACAGGTGGAACATGATCTACATTTTCCATGTTATATATATATATATATAGTACACCTAAAAAAACAATGAGACTTTGGTAAATAATATATATAGATAAAGAGAATACAAATCTAAAATAGAACTTGTAATAATTCATCTACTCATCAATAATATTTTCATACTATTAACTTGATTTAAAAAGAATTGAAGACAACTATAATAACATAGCATCCTTAAATGGTTCAAATTTTTAAATGAAACGATGAAAGAAAGAATAAGAATACAAAGATTAAAGTATAAAATCATTTGAAAATAATTGGGGATAAAAATATTTAATCTAATAGTTGTTAACATAAATGAACTTCAATTATATAGCCAAGAACATCAAAAAATTATAGATTGGAAAGCAAAATAAATATGTCATATTACTTGAATCAAATCTAATAAAGTTTGACTTCATTGCATACTTGTTATAAATATCTCACATGAACCAATGAAACTCAACATGTCTCCAAATTACATAAGAAGAGAGAACCTAAATGTGAAAAAGAAAAAGAAATTCAAAATCCATCTTTTTGTAATGAGTTTGTTAAACATTCAATAACCCCAAAATGGTTTAAAATTGATGAGCATAATAGAAATTCTTGAAGGCAAGAGGTCATCACAAACCATTCGGTTGTGGGCTTCAAAAAATTTCAATGAATGGTTTTCCAATAAGATGTATTAACCAAAATATTCCAATTTTTTATCCAATTACTAAAGATGTAAAAAATGAGACCTTTACTAAATAAATTTCAAAATGCATCATTAAATGTATATTAACATCATCCGCACTCTAATTAAGAACATTAAAAACAACACCAACACAAAGAGATAAAATTAAAAAGTTCCAACTAATGATGTTATAATAATCCTCCCCAAGTTGATCCTCTCATCCCAATCATCATACTTAATGTTTTGGTACTTGAATCATGTTTATTATATTATGTGCTCCTCAACACTATGTAAATTAGAACTCTTAATAAACATGTTTTTTAAGAGGAAGCATTTTCTCTTTCTATTACCATAACGATTATTCTTGTTTTTGTAACTTGGTATTTCTACTTGTAGATTTTCAACTTTTTATTATGTAAATCATTCTTTGATACCCAATTAGTTTGAAGACCCTTTTAAGATGAAGAAAATATAGATTTATCATTTGTAATCCTCATCCTTCCTTGCTACATGAGTAATTTTTTTTATGAAAACCATGTTTAGGAATGAAAATATCCAATCCCTTATGCTTTTGAACTAAAGTTTGCAATGCTTATGGTTCTTTTGGCCTTATAGATTCTTGAATCATTTTATAATATAAAACCTACATATAACCTACTTTGGCTCTAATAATTGTAAACCCTTCAAGAATTATAAATTGTTGCGTCTTGTCTTGATTTTCCCACCATTGTTATTCCTTTTGAAATTTTTACAAATTAGGAAAAGAATCCTTGCACTTATATAGAGGATCCTTAGGTATGTTCTTAAAATTATTTAAGGTTAAATGACTTAATCTAAAATAAAGGCATATACGGATCTCTTGCAATTGTAACCTCTTTACTAGTGTGAACATATTTGATACCTTGATGGCATGACATAGATGATGTTGCTTGATATTGCTTTATCCATGGATACCCAAGTAAAATATGAGATACATCTAAAGAAGAAATAATATGACATAGAATAAGAACTTCCCTCATCTTTTAGACCAAAAAATTAAGGTAAAATAATGTATCCTATAGTTTCAATCAACATATCATTAGTCAATTTTAAATAAACCCTCAAATATGCATATGCTTGTTTATAAAATGATGATAAAACAAAAATTATTCAATGCATACATTTTATTGGTGAGTAAGATCAATAAACACACCCTTACATGGTTCATGATCCACACAAAACCAAAGGACCATTATAATTATTTGGTAATATCTCACAATGTGAAAAAGGTGTCAAAAAAATTAGCATACCTAAACCGTAAATTGATTTTTCATAAAGTGGGTGGGTAGCTTAGTGGTGGAGATTTGCATCCTAACTAGTTCATGGAAATTTCAACATGGTATTAGAGCCAAGCTAGGTGCATTTGACACCTATGTTGTGGCTCAAGGGAGTGAGTTGGAGAAATGATACACACCTAAGCCATAAAAGGACTCATCACAATGTGAGCCATTAGCTCAATAGTAGAGCATCCTAACACCAAATGGGAGGTCCTAAGTTTGAATATTGGTTAGTCCATAGAAATTTCTATAAAAGTCAATCACTAGTACATAAGAAGAAGAATAAGTACCCTTATAATTTTTATTAATACCAACAAATCATTCCTCACATGTAGGTGAATCAATGATTTCAAGCTCGTCAACATGTATATGTACCTCAATCTCATGACCCTCATATAAAACCATTTTATTAGATTTATTTAGTGTAAAATATTTAAATTTTCATTAGGAGGAACAATTGAAGGATTGACCCCAATATTAACCCCCTCAACTTAATTTTTTTTAATCAATCAAATCCTTAATCAATTATTCCTTAATCCCATAAAATGTTGATTATAATTACAATTAACTCTACAATTTAATAGAAAAATTCTTTCTCATTATATCTTTTGGGAATAACCTTAGATTTATCTAATGGCCTAATATAATGAGGAAGTGTAATCATGTTTGCACTAAGTAAATTTTGAATCACATTTTACAAAGGAAAAAGTTGGAGGCTTTAGAGTCATAATATTAGAAACATTTATAATGCATAGTTTGTACAATGATCATTTCCATTATTTTTTACTATCCTTTTGGAAATAATTTTTCTTTTCAAATTTACAAGGGTAGGATGATGTAGATGAAGCATTAGAAGATCCATAATTAAGTGTGGTAGCCTCTAACAAGTTTAGTTCTTAACATTCATCTCACTTGCACATGCAAATGTTAAGAATGTATATACTTTGTAGATTCTTGTTTACAGTCAAAAAATCTAAAATAATAAACTTCAATCCAACATTCCCAATATTTGCATTGACCAATTTCAATATTAAAAAATAGACCCAAATGGAAGATAATACAATCATTTAATAGCATAATATTTTAAATTTCATGGGAAGAACTTAGCCAATAACTTATCATCATACACAAAATCTAAATATGTAGCACTAAAGAACCTTGAATGTGTCATGGGATCTCCTTTAACATTGTGCATCTCAAATCTAGGATCCAAAAATCCAACAAAAAATGGATATGTAAAATTTTCAATAGAAATTGAATTGTGTTTGATTTTTATATGTATGTCTTTTTTTGTTTCCATTAGGTAAGGAATCAACATTACTTTTCATCTCAACAAGACTTTAAACATTAATGTCAAGGGTAGATAGAGGCACACTAGGATTAAGGACATGAAAGAAAGTGGCAAGATGAGAAATGGAAGGTGGTGTATAAATTTGTCGTGACATAATAAATGAGTGTGGAGTGACAAAGACTTGTGTAGGAATATCACAGTGAGGGGAACATGGGAAGTGTAAACAAAACTAATGAGAACTAATGTGGAGAAAAGAGAACTATGTGCATCATAATAAGTAAGCATGAGATGAGATCTAGGAAAAAGGAGAGGATAAATTTGGGGAGATTTGGTGGAAGGAGAAATAAATTGCATAATTATAAGATAGATAGGAGTAAAACAATAAGGAGGAATACATGAAGAAGAAGCTTGGGATGGAGGGAAAATGGCACATCACTCAAAGGGATTATTGAGCTTATCCTTTTACCTATTTAACTTTAAGTACTTTCTTTCCACATGGCTTATTAATCAACATAGTATATGAAGGAGATCAATCATTGTACTAGGATTAATATTACTAGCCAAATTTGCAAGATCCAAAGAAAGGTTGTGTGCATCAAAGCTATATCTTGATTACCATTTTCTCAACAAGGGCCTCATGGTCAAATGATTCTTCTCCATTATGATAAATTTAGTATCATGCATATTCCCAATCATACCAATTTTAGCTTGATTCACAACCATGGTGGGATTGAACTATGACTTCTTACTAGGAAAAGAGGATGATTTTGGTATTAGAAGGAAATAAGGATCAAACAATGTTTAGATTTGATTAAGAAATTAGACAATAAGAAAGCACTTAAATCTAAAAACTAAATAAGATTCAAGAAAACCTTTATGGCCAAATCGTAGGACATACCAAATTAAATGGCTTTGCCAAAATGAAAAGAAAATAATTTCTTTAGAGTTTTCTTTTCTAATTAGCTAGGATAAATAAATACAATAAGTAAATACACAAATTACCTTTGAACATACAATTGAATTTAAAAATACTAGACAAGCACACTATAGAATTGACAAAGAGGGTTAGGGTTTTTAGCTTCATTTGTTATATGGAGATATTTTATTGTAATGTACATAATCAATGATATGATTCTTGATTTTTTATAAGATTTAATATTATGACACCTTAACAAACCAAGATATGACTTTCATGGTTCACTCCTACATGTATGGAATTTACATTTTCATCTACAAGTTTGACCCTAAATTTGTAGTTTTAAAATTATTTTGTGACATATGTGTTTAGTTTATTTGTTGTGTTATTAGTTGGATGATAGTTAAGGTGTCCACTATGAAATGGTAGATGATGGGGAGGTGATGTTGGAGCATTTGACACTTGAAATAATGTTGTAGATGCATTGAAAAGGTGTAGATGCATTGAAATTATAGACCTCTCATCCCCTAACAAATAGTTGATAGTTTTGATATTCATTTTTCTCCTGAAAGGTGTTTAACAAGACAAAAATATATGCAAAACGGGGAAGCAAAATACTATATTGAAAATGCTTTAAAAACTTTCAAACAAGTGCAATTTGAATTCAACAAATTTTAAAAAAATTGCATTTAGGGTTTCAAAATTAAACAAATAGATGTATTTTGAACTCTAAAAAAATCAAATTTTAAATACCTAGTGCTCAATAGTGCTCGATATGCAAATTGGAATGATGAACTTTGAAGAGACGAATGGAAATTTTCTTTCGCCGAAGAGAGAAACCTTGTTTGGTCACCGTCACGGACTCTGTTCGCCGCGCACACCAGGGACAGTGACTAGTAAAAGAACAAAGTAAAAGTGATAGTTAAAATGAAACAATTTTTTGTTTTTGTCATATTGAAGGGGTTCGATCGAACCCATGTTCAACCGAACCCATTTGAATATGTTTTCTTATTTGGGCTTTCATTGGTTTGGCCGAACCATGGGTTCGGTTGAACCCATTCAGTATGGTGAATGGAAAAATTCCAAAATTTCCTTCCTCTTAGAAAGTGTAAACCACTATTCTAAGGTAACCCCAAAACTGTTGATACTTACAAAAATTTGAAGATGTCTGCAAGGTTATTCTTCAGTCCACTTAAGTTTGAGTCCCAAACACTTCTCAAACTCTCCAAAATGGTTATATGACCACAAAGTAGATATGAAAAAGTTTCAGCTACTTTGAGACTTACCGGGTCAAGAGTGGCCATAGCATCTTTAGCTTCTTTCAGAGCATTCACCATTATGTCAATCTTTGGACTTATTAGTCCCCTGAGTTCACTTACTATGCCAATAATCCTTTCATCTTCAAGTTTCAAACTCTTTATTTGGCTGATCAAGGACACTACCTAACTTTCTTGTTTATAAACACTACCGACTAATGGGTCAAAATTATTGGAAATAGTGACCAATTGTTGTTCAATGTCTTTCACCTTCTTCCCATTTGCTTCAGTAAATTTTGACAAGACCAAGCAAGATTTTTACACTTTTCCTCCTTCAGACATAGTACCTTGAATATTTTTCATGCAAGTTCCTAATAGAGCTTTGTCTTTGGAAATCAATTCATTTAGGCTACCAACTCTCTTCTCCTTGAACTCCTTTTTCACTTTAACTAGAGCTAATTTCTCAAAATATTCAAAATGAGAATATATAGAACTTATTAGCTTCTTTAACTCACTCGAGGATCTTGATGGGTCCAAAAATAAGTATGAATTAATTTCTGTAAAACTCCAGATGCAAGCTTTAGCAATTCATTGTCCTCTATGTGAGATTTCAGTATCTTCTCATTTACTTTCTCACTTCTTTTAGTTTCTGCATAGGAATTCCCATACTCTCTACAAAATATTTTGTCTCTTTTCTTACCCTTTTGACTATCATGGGCTTTTCAATTTTGAATGAACTTGCAAGCTTTTCTCTGCATAAGTACCAAACCTTTCTGCTCCCTGATCTAGTGTTGAACTTAGAAGGTGTTCTGCATACATCCTCAGAATGTTCTCATCTACTTCATAACCCATAGAAATGATCCAAACTATTCTAGGATTAGTAGCTTCCATATGGCACTGGCCAATGTCTACCATGAAGCAAATAGTGTCTTTTGTATTACTCTACTATTGTGGAAAGAATTCTTTCTCTGGTGTGCATCAAATTCTAAAAACTTTTAAATTATCCCCATAGGATTGTATTGTGAGTTTGTTGATCACCTAGTCCACATAACATATTCCATATCTGAACAACTATTGCTTCATCATTATGCCATTGAATTTTACCAACTCCTGAAACCTCACCTGAGAAGTAGAAAAACAAACATATCATTAGGCTACCGTATTTGAATATATTCTTATCCTTCTTGATTTTTCCCAAATTCTCTAGTAACTGGTTTATGAACAGTTGACACAAATCATAGTCTACAGTCTGTTTGAGCATCTCATATACTACATAGATAGTTATGTCGAATATTGAATTCTTCCAACTTGAGTGATAAATCTTATAGCCGATAACTATTGATGCAAATTTTAAATCCATAGCAGAAATATCGTCTATCGTCATTACCCTTCTATCCCATTATGAGCTTGTCGCATTAGTAACCTTATCATTCTCCATAGACTTCAAAACTAGAAGTCTAAAGGTGGAATTTAGTCCTATAACTGTGCATATAGCTTATTTTGTGATTTTGAATGGCACATCCAACCACATGAATTCATCATGGACATGGCTCAACATATATCGAACCCATTCATCTTCTTTAAATATGGGAAATTTTGCAAATTATGCAAACTTCTTATCTTCTAGGGTTTTAAATTCTAGTTTCATAGTATAATCTTCTTGAGGGTAAGTGCACAAAGTTGAGTCCACGAAACGTGGAAGTTTTTTGCCTTAACCAAAAAATTGAAATCGGCATTGAGGAAACGGGATCCCGATTTAAATAAACGGGATCCCAATTTTTAAAAATCGGGATCCAATTACAGTTCGGGATCCCGAGCCTAAGATGAAACGGGATCCCGCTTTCTAAAAATTGGGATCCCGTTTCCCATAGGATTCTGAACGAATGGAAACAGAACGGGATCCCGATTTATAAGAAATGGGATCTCGATTTATAAGAAACGAGATCCCAATTTATGAAACAGGATCCCAATTTATGAAATGGGATCCCGTTCCATTTACAACAGTCAAAATGTTGTTGGATGGGAACGGGATCCTGATTATAGTACGGGATCCCGTTTATTAATAAACGGGATCCCGTTTTATAATTGGGATCCCTTTTTTTAAATTTGAATTTTATTTTGCATCATGGGCGGGTTTTTTCCAAGGTTTTTGGTTTGGGAAAAGCATTGGAAGTCCGAACCTAGGCCTTCAACCTGGTTTGACCTGCAAGTTCAAGGCCCTAACAATGTCAAAGAAAAATACCGACTTTGGACATATGGCTGACGACCTTTTTTGCAAAATTTTCTAACGAAATTAAAACCCATTTTAGATGAAACAATGTAGATTCTAAATATGTAAAAAAATTCAATTGAATTATTTTTTCTATTTTTCAATTAATTTCTAATAAAATTGGTCCATAAACTTTAAATATCAGAGTTTTTTACTATTTTAATAACTTTTGATCAACATAACATTTTGACAAACGGATTGCACAAGAGCAAACTTCAAACAATTCTTTTCAATTTGAAAAAAAAAAAAAAATCAAAAAATGATAAGTTTAGGTCATCTTATGCATGTCGTACACAACGATTTTTCAAAACGACAAATCTACCTAATAAAAATTTAACAAAAAAAAAATTCAATAAAAAATTACAAAAAAATATCAAGAGCAAGCTTCAGTGAGTCATAAAATTTTTCCCAAAAGGATTTAGAAAAATACGATAATTTAAGTCAAAATATGGATGTCGTACACGTGCATGGTATGGTAAAAAAAAATGACTTTTAAACAGTGGTTTTTAGAAATGCCTATTAAAACTCTATTTGTACAATCTGGGTATTGAAATAAATTACATATTTGAAAACTAGACTTTGAGCACTACATTTTATGATTAGTAACTTTTTTAAAGATTTCATCTCTAAGTGCTTCAAATTTTAAGGTCAAATGTGTCAAATGCTGAAAATCAGATAAAACACTTCCACTTTTTGGCCAAAAAGTGGACTCAACTTCTTGCACACACCCTTGAATTATATGATGAGAGTACAAATCCATAAAATGAGAGGTTCCTAAATCTTCAATGTTTGCATGCACAAAAGCCTTAATATCCTCAATATGTAGGACTCCGTACGAAACCAATGAAAATGCACCTAAGGGCTCTATATAGATATGGACTTATACAGATGCCATTTGAACTTTGGACATGGCCTATCCTTAACTTGGACTACTAGAGGAGTAGACACGATTGTAATTACACAAATTTATAGGTTTTCAATACATACCTTTTAGGGACGAAAACAAAATTTGATTGAAGATTCTCCTTCATGCTTGAGTCTCTCCACAAATTTTCAATGATCACTTCAGAGCTCTCCAAACCACTTTTCTCCAAATGCAATATGAAAAATGAGGGTTGAATCCATTCCTTTTATTGTCCACATACCTAACTCCTTTATTTTGCAATAAATTCCCATGCCCTAACTCATCTGGTTTCCTTTCTTTCAGGCACTAAGATAGATGACTCTTATGTGGATGTCCAATATGCTTCACTAATGCTCCTAACTAGTTGAACAACATATTAAAAACATCAATTCTTCTACTGGACACATCTGGATTCAAGTATCATTCACCTACAAGAGGGGGTTTCAAGAGTTTTTCTTGATAGCTCCCCTTATGCCAGAGACCTAACATTAATTCCTTGAGGAATTACTAGAAGTTGTTTTTGGTGCTAGCACATTTCCTTCTACAAAGGGATTCTTCTTCACCCATTTCTTCTACATTTGCTTTCTGATCACATTAGTAGTGACTTTTCCTTTCCCTTTAACATCCTGTTGCATGTTCTATTTTACTAGACCTCTTCTATTCCAATGGAATCCAACAATGTGGCCAAATTTGTTGCAATTGTCGTACACAACACTTCTCTATCCAGGCCAATTGTTCCATTGGTTTTATCTTGATCTCCATTGGTTAGCAATATATCCAAATCTATTGCATGCATAGCATATGGCATCTCTATGAAAGTTATTCATCACAATTCTGCAGTCACTTGACTTATGACCATACTTATAGCAATTAAAACACTTACCTGAGAATGATGGTCTACTTGTGTTCATCCTACTTCTACACTAAGAAGCCATATGAACAAATTTGTTGCAGAAATAACAATAGCCATTAAATCTTTAAGCATTTGGTAGCCTTACTCGATTTCTTCTGGCTCCTTTTATTTGACTTCCTTGTCCAAAATTCCTTTGTCCCGAGTTCCTTTGTCTAGATCTAAAACTTTCTCCTTCTTCATATCCAAGACCTCGTCTATGACCATCAGTCTTCTATCCTTTGATTAGTTCATCAAGTTTGGCTAAGCTTGCTTTGAATTTCTCCTTATACTCATTTTAAGTAGCAAGTTCATCTCTAAGATCATCAAGTTGCTTTCCAAGTAGTTCTTCATTATTCTTAGATTGCTCCAATTCATTATCTAGTTGGATACATTGTTCAAACTTTTCTTTCAAAGACTGTACAAGCTTTTCTTCATTCTTTTTTCTATCCTCAATATCCTTGGTCATTCTCATCATGACAGATTTCATCTCACACTTCAAGACAACATTCTCTTTGGAAAAAAATTCACATTCTTCTATTTTCTCTTTCAAACCCTGACTGAGTTGTTCATCTTCCATGCTTTTTTTCTTCCATTTGAGTTGACCACATGTAATTCCTTTCTTTTCTCCCTTGATTCATTCTTTTAGTGACTAAATGAACTTTTATGTACTCTCAAGATTTTCTTTTAGTTCCCAATTATAAGATTTAGACTAGTCTAGATCATCAAGGGCCACCATAAGTTGTTGTTGAAGACTACTTGTATCCATTGAAAAAAACCTTCCAAGATCTCCCCAAGCTATATGACTTCTTTCGAGGAACTAGCTCCGATACCAATTATTGTAAACAAGCAACACTGAGAGGGGGGGTGAATCAGTGTTGTGCAAGAATTCAACTTTATTATTCTATTATTTAACTTAACCATTCAACAAAAGAAACATGCATCAACATAAAGAAAAAAATCACAACAGCATAAAATTCAATAGTAAGATAACATATGTTCTCAACAAGCAATCCCAAGGATCCACAACTCAAAACGATGATCCGGTGAAGTATATAGATTAACTGACTAACCAGATACCCTATTCTTCAAGTATTTTTCTAGTAACACACAATACTTCACTTTATCTATTGGTATGACTAGATGCTAATCTGTAGATCATGGAAATGACTTTAGTTTCCATCAATGACAACACTAGAAGCCATATGCCAATAGAAGATGGTATAAATGTAAGTCAAATTATGAAGAATTAGATGGTGATGCAAAGTTATGAAGTAAGAAACAAATCAAAAATAGTAGAAGTGTGTGTGAGTGAGTTGAGGAAACAGTACTTCATTGTGTTAGATTCTTGAAGGCAGTGAGATAAAGGTTTTTGCAATCTTCTAATCAAGGCTATGGATGTTTGTTAATTGTTGTGGTGGATCTTTTGTTCTCTTTTGTATCAGTAGGTAGTGAGCCTCCCTATTGGATAGTGAGTCCTTTCTGTAGGTAGTGAGCCTTTGTATTTGGATAGCAAGTCCTCTTCTGGGCATTGAGCCCTTCGTAATGAGCCTCTTTATTTGGTTTTATAATCTCTTTATATTGTGAGTTAATCCTCACCATTTTTTTTACCTCATTACATTTTCCACATAAAAATATGGTATTCATTATGTTGATTTTACTTTTTTGTTATTTGTGTTTCATTCTCATACTTAATAACAAAATAGTGTAGTTGTGGAATTGATAAGTGTTGAAGTTTTAAATTTGAATTTGTGTGACAACTAATTCAGCCCCCCTCTCAGTTGTTCTGCACCTTTTAACAATTGGTATCAGAGGTTTGGTTCCTTGGTGTAGAGCTTAATCACTTAAGGAAGATCTAATGGCACATAAGTTGGTGATCCCTATGTTTGATGGATCTAATTACAGTGATTAGAAAGTGAAAATGAGAGGATATATTGTTTCTCTTGGTTAAAAGACCTGGAAGGTTTTTGAGATGAAGTATGTTGCTCTAGTGAGTGGTCCTTCTATTACAAATGAGGTTTCTACTTTTGAGGAGAATGAGAAAGCGAGGTATGCTATTTACAGTGCTTTATCTAGAACTGAGATAACTAAGGTCCTTTCTTTAGATACTGCTCATGATGTCTGGAAGAAGTTGGAAGAACTATATGAAGGAATTGAAAGAGTAAAGTTGACAAAGAAGTTGGCGAAAAAGCACATATATGAGAATTTGAGAATGGAAGAAGGTGAAGAGCTTACAAGCTATTTCTAGAGGGTTGAGATGATAGAAAATGAAGTGAAGAATCAAGGGGGAAAACAAATCGATGAAGATATAATTGAGAAGATCCTAATCACCCTACCATATTTCTATAGTGATAAGATCTCAGTTATTGAATAAATGTATGATCCTAAGAAGTATACTAAAGAATAGTTGTTCAACACATTGCAAGCATTTGAGATGAGAAAGTTTAGGGAAGAAGAAAAAATAGAGATAGCATTTAATCCAATGATGATTGAAGATGATCGAGAGAGTGATGGTTCTGATGAGTTGGAAGAGAATTTTAGTAGGAAGTTGAAGAAAGGTACTGGGAAGTATAAAGGTATGTTTCCCTTTAAATGTTTCAGTTGTGGTAATATTGGTCATTATGCTTCAAGATGTTTGAATAGAGTTGTACATAAGAACAACAAGGATTATAAAGATAAGGATAGAAAGGATAAGAAATACAAGAAGTTGTATTAAGTTAAAGAAGCCAAAATCTCTTATGATGAATCTGAAAATGAGGTTGATGATAGTGAATGTTTATTTTTAGGTTTGAGAAACAAATATGTATTTGCTAACCTTGGAAAATGTGCATGCAAGAATTCTCTAGAGAACAAAAAGGATAAGATGGAAGGTATTTTGGTCATCGCCTTTCATGCAAGATAGAATGAAGGCTACTGGGTGATTGATAGTGGATGTTCTAATTACATGACCAGAGATAAGAGTAATTTCACTAAACTTGAAAATTATGATGGTGGTTTAGTCATGTTTGGTGATGATTTAGGAGCTAAGATTTGTGGGAAAGGTTCAATTAGTTTTGATGGAGTACATAGCACTGATGATGTATATTATGTGAAGGGATTGAGGCATAACCTTTTGAGTGTTAGACAGATGTGTAGCAATGGTTTTAAACTTGTGTTTTAGAATAATACCTATGAAATCATAAAAGGACATGGAAATGGAGATATGGTTGCTGATGAAAGGATAACTAATGCAAACATCTATCAGCTTAAGGGAATTGATGGTCAATGCCTTATATCTCAAGTCAATGAAAGTTGGTTATCACACTGGAGAATGGGACATGTAAATTTTGATAATTTGGTTAGAATCACTTCAAGAGATGTGGTCCAAGGTTTGCCTAGAATCAAAAGCATTCTAATACTATTTGTAGAAGTTGTAAGTGTGGGAAACAAACAAGATACAAATTTAAGGGAAAAAATCACTCTACTACTAGAATGCTAGAATTAATTCACACTGATCTTTATGGTTTGACTAGAATAGGAAGCTTGAATGGTGATAGGTATTCCATGCTGCTTATTGATGATTATTCTAGAATGACATGAATTTCTTTTCTTAGGGAGAAGAATTAGGCTCTGGATAGGTTTAAAGTGTTCAAAGCAAGAGTGTAAAATGAAGTAGATTTGATAGAGGTGGAGAATTCACTTTTGGTGAGTTTAATAAATTTTGTGAACAACATGGCATAAAGAGACAAGTTTCTACTCCGAGAACCCCTCAGCAGAATGGGGTAGTTGAAAGGAAAAATTAGATGATATAGGAAGCAGCAAGAACCATGATGAAAGAATCAAATGTATTGGATGTGTACTAGAGAGAGGCAGTACACACTATTGTTTATGTTCTTAATAGAGTTCATATTAGAGGCAACAACACAAAGACTCCTTTTGAGTTTTAGACTAGTAAGACTCCTATTGTGAAGTACTTCAAGGTATTTGGAAGTAGATGTTACATTAAAAGAGATGATGAAATATTGGAAATTTTGATGCTAGATGTGATGAAGGAACTTTTCTTGGGTACTCTACTACCAACAAATCATATAGATGCTTCAATAAAAGATTGAGGAAGATTGTTGAAAGTGCTAATGTGAAAGTTGATGAAGACATTCATAAACCTATTGAGATCAGTGAAGTTGAACGTGATGACCATATCTATGGACAAGTACCTAAAGAGAATAAGGAGAAGGAAGAAGAAGAGAAAGAAGAACAAACTAAAGAAGAAGAAGAAGAGAATGAACTAGAACCTACTGTTAAGACTCCTACGTATGTGCAAAATAATCATCTAGAGGAACAAATAATTCGAGATAAGAGTAAAGGTATGAAGACAAGAAGTAAAGTAGTAGCTAAGGTAAATATGTGTTTACTCTCTAAAATTGAACCTAAGTTTGTGAGTGAAGCATGTGAAGATGAGAGTTGGATGAAAGCTATGAAAGAAGAATTGCAACAAATAGAAAAGAATCAAACATGGGAACTAGTTCATAGACCTATGAATAAGAATGTAATGGGTTCAAAATGGGTTTTTTAGAATAAGATGAATGAAAATAGAGAAGTTATAAGGAATAAGGAAAGACTTGTATGCAAGGGATAGTCACAAGTTGAAGGTATAAACTTTGAAGAAACATTTTCCCCTATGGCTAGAATGGAAGCTATTAGAATCTTTTTGGCATTTTCTGCCTACAAGTATTTCAAAGTATATCAAATGCATTTCAAGTCAACATTTCTAAATGGTGAATTAGAGGAAGAAGTGTACATGGAACAACCTAAAGGATTTTAATTATCTAACAAATCAAATATGGTTTGTAAGTTGAAGAAGGCATTGTATGGACTAAGGAAAGCTCCTAGAGCTTGGTATGAAAGATTGGATAGATACCTGATAAAGTAAGGATTCAACAAAGGCTCTACTGACAATAATCTTTACTTCAAAGTGAAAGGTAACAAAATTTTGATAGTAGTTTTATATGTTAATGATATCATCTTTGGTGGAAATGAAGGCATGTGTAAAAGGTTTGTTGAAGAAATGCAAAAACAATTTGAAATGTCCATGATTGGTGAGTTGAATTTCTTTCTTGGTCTTCAAGTGAATCAAACTGATAAAGGGATATTCATTTCATAATATAAGTATGTAAAAGATTTGTTAAAGAATTTTGGAATGGATGATTCCAAAATAGTTAGTACTCCTATGATAACAAGCTAAGAAAAGATGATGAATCTACTAAAACTTATGAAAGCAAATATAGATCTATGATTGGTGGACTATTGTATCTTACTACTACTAGACTGGATATTGTGCATGAAATATGTCTAGATGCCAAATTTCAAGAAGATACTAAAGAGGCGCATGTTACAGCCATAAAGAGGATATTTAGATATCTTAAAGGTACACCAGATTATGTCTTATTGTATCCTAAGGGTGTTTATTTCACCTTGAGTGCTTATACTGATGGAGATTGGGTTGATTGTGTGGATGACCAGAAGAGTTCCAGTGGGGGTGTTTTCTTTCTTGGTGGAAGATTTGTTTCTTGGTTGAGTAAGAAACAAGACTTGATTTCTTTATCCACTATAGAGGAAGAATATATTGTTGCAACATCCTGCTACACATAGGTTTTGTGGATGAACCAAACTCTGGAAGACATCAGAGCGATATGTGATGAGCCTATTCCTATTTTTTGTGACAATACAAGTGCTATAAATATTTTGAAGAACCTAGTTCTACATTCAAGAACAAAACAAATATCTATCAGATATCATTTCCTGAGAGAAAAAGTGTTGAATAATGAAGTCAGGCTGGAGTATGTGACAATAAAGAAACAAATTACAGATATATTTACTAAGGATATTCTAAATAATACTTTTGAGTATCTTAGGGAGAAGTTGGTGGTCATTGGCCCTTTGAACTAGTTGCACATGAAGGTGCATTAGTCTAGTAAATTCATAGATTCTTTATTTATCTAGACTAATGAATGGGTCTATTCCTTAGAGGGATTAGAAAAGGTTTTCATTGTTGCAGTATGAGTTGAATGGGTGCGCTCCTAAGGGGGAGTGATTAGAGTTTTTGATCTTTTCCATTAATGTCAAAGGGGGAGAGAAATTCATGTGAAAAAAAATAGCAGAGGAAGAGAACATGTTCTCACATAATATTGTGTAGGATGTTTTTCTTGATGGTTTTTCACTTCATGTGTTCTCTTCAATCACAAAGGGGGAGATTGTTGCAAGTATGAGCAAGTTTGGTGGTGTTTTCATTAATGTTTTCATTGATGTCAACACAATTCAGTATGTTTCACATTGTACATGTATATTTGAGATTCTATTGAGATGTTGTGAGTACATGGAGCTATCTTTATGATGTTGCAGATGTGATGAATTGATGAGTTTCCAAGTGCTTTTGAGAAAATTAATAAAGAAAGAAGTCAGAGTGATGAATGTGTTCAAAATGAGCTTCAATATGTGCTCTGCATTTCTTTTGTGTTGATCCTATGCTTGTGTAGATATGAGGGCTTGCTAATGATGATCTGATGGTGATATCACCTAAGTTTTAGCTTTTGGTTTGATGGTATGTGAAAGTTACGTTCATCGATGTGTGAACTGTTCTTGCAAAGTTACTCTTTTATGGACTGGGGGAAATGTTTCTAACATATAGTCATCCACTATTCTATTTCAGATCTTGTGGATCTAGAATATGTCTTATAATAGTGTTATCTTAGTTCTGGAAAAGATGTGTGTGATTTGGTTATCCTAAATTTGAGTTTTAGAGTTGTTGTATGTGTTTGCATAGTCTGGATGGACTAATGGAAGAAGTTTGGTGTTCGAAGATTTTTGCACTTGCTACAGATGTATTTGGAGGAACCTAAGATGTGTTCTCATGCATAATGAAGTGTGTTGTGTCATTCATGTGTCATCTTCTTGTTGGGAAGTGTGTACATCAATTATCATTTATGTTTTCATTAGGTCTGGCCGACCTGGTGTTTACACTATTTGAAGAATTAAAATTTAATTAAGGAAGTGTGTGGTTGATCCTAGACATTATATTTTTGTCTTGGATAAATGTTTTATTGGTCCAATCTCATTCTTTTCCACTGCAGGAATGTTGAGTTGCTAACCTACTTTGGATTTTATGAAATGAAGCTTATGTGGTTGACATTGGAGAATGTTTCTAGGGTTGAAGATGGTATAAATATAATTCTAACTGTGAAGAATTAGATGGTGATAGAAAGTGATGAAGTAAGCCACAAATCAAAAGAGAAGAAGTGTGTGTGTGAGTGAGTTGAGGCAGCGGTACTTCATTGTCTTAGATTCTTGAAGGTAGTGAGCTAAAGGTTTCTGCAACCTTCTGATCAAGGTTGTGGATGTGTGTTAATTACTGTGGTGGATCTTTTGTGTACTCTTTTGTATCAGTAGGCAGTGATCCTACCTATTGGATAGTGAGTCCTTTCTATAAGTAGTAAGCCTTTAAATTTGGACAATGAGTCCTCTTCTGGGAAGTGAGCCGCTATATTTTCTTGCATAATCTCTTTATATTGTGATTTAATCCTCACTGTGGTTTCTCCCACATTTGGATTTCCATGTAAAAATCTAGTGTTCATTTTGTTGATTTTACTTTATGTTATTTGTGATTCATGCTCATACTTAATAACATAATAGTGTGTGTGTGGAATTGATAAGTGTTGAAGTTTTAAATTTGAATTTGTGTGACAACTGATTCAAACCCCCTCTCAGTTGTCCTACACCTTTTAACAATTTTCCCATTAATTGGATCCTTGAGGTCGACATGAAATAATTATAAACTTAAATCCCAAAATTTACTGCTCAAAAGTCAAAAATGGCCTAAATGGGACTCATTTACCACCTTGGGTGAATCAATCCCACCTAGTAGGGACTCATTCACCATAGATGGTGAATAAATCCTAGAGGGGTCCATTTCCAATTGGGTTGTTGAGAGATAAGAAAATCAAGTTTATATAATGACTTAGTTGATTATTTGATCAATTTATACCTTGGGATGCACAATATGGGGTAATTGGGGCCTATTAATGATTATGTGAATGTCAATTAGGGCTTGGGACATATAATTCAATGTGAAAGTGTGATCAAATACACTTTACAACACTAAAATGAGGTCCACACAACCTAGAAAGGAACAACATCCAATGTGAATGTGTAAAACACATTACAATAGTGGATTAAAGTTAAATTTAGTTTACAAGCCTTCTAGATTAATGTGAGGATGCAATTAAATACATTTTATAATATTGAATTAAGGGAAGATGGGTTCACTAAGTCTAAAGAGGCATGAAATTCTTTTACAACACCTTTACAAGACATCGTTAAATGTATTTTAAAGGGTCCAAGACCTAGTGTGGATTTGAAAGACACCTCACAACACCAAATCAAGGCATCATTAAGTCTAATTTATCATCAATTATTCCCCAAATCAAGCAAGTTTCCTTTTTTCTATGGTACAATTATTGTTTAATGTCTAAGCTAATCAATATGTATGATACTAATAGGTGTTTCCCTTAATTTGAAAAGGTTAAAGATAGTGGTAAAATTTATTTCATTGATAAGGAAGACCTTGAAGTTTAGTCCTTATTGTAATGATAGTGAGAGTTCTTTTGTAAATACCCCTATAGACCTTACAATTGTTCCAAACACTATACTTCTTAATGAGTAGTCCATGGAAACATATGCATGCAATGAAGACACTAGTATGTATTGGGTAGTCATAATATATCGATAATGTAGGGTTGATAACATTATTTTTTAGTTCTTGATGCACAACAAAGGGAGTGGGAAAAAATTGCATTGCATGAAGGGTTAGTGCTTTGAAATTCATGAAATGTTGAAGGTAGTGATGCAAAATGCACGTTGGGCATGACACAACATAAAGGGGCTTCAAATAGAGTACAATATAGTGATAAATTAAAGTGTTATGTTTCATAGTGACAATCATGGATAATGAAACCACTCAAACACAACCTTTGATAGTGTAAGGTTACAGTAACTGTAAGTAGCAACATATAAGCATAGTATTTTGTCACTGCATTTTTAGTCACCATGTGATATCAAGGAATTATTGTACCAACACCATAACTTCAGTGCATTAAGGGGAAGTGGTTTTTCTAGGTGGCAATGCTTTGAGGATTGAGAGAACAAGGTTTAATGAAAAAAATTCAAAAGGAATTGACTATGTAAAGAAGTAGAAGGTAGTCATAGTATTGGAAGATTGTGTCCTCATTGATATTTGTCATCATAAAGACCATTGAGGAATGTTTTAGATGGTGAGTAATATGAGCACATGAAAGGCAGTGATATTGTTTTTCCTAAGTGGTGTCACATGAAATTGCACCCTGCTGAGCACCAAGCTCAACATTCCAATAACACAATGGAAACAACCTCAAAGTGTGGGACCTTTGCACATATGAAGTCAAATCTCCAAAGAAGTCCAACTTCCTTTTTCAATCCAAGTGTAATGTTTTGGTCCAACCCAACACATAAAAACCTACCACTAAGTTACTCTAACAACTCACAAGGAAAAGGGGAGAAGGAGAACATGAAAGGGAAGATGTAGGTGATACAGCATGATGGAAAGGTTGCTTCTTACTAACCAATATTGCATAGTACATCGTTGAAAAGGGGAAAGGGGACTTACACAACTCTCTATTTGGTCAACTTTTAGATGCATACAAGAAGTTTAGAGTTTGATAGGGCATTGGAAGGAAAGAGGATTTCACAACTAGCTATTGTAAATAATTTAACACAACATACATGCATTAAAAATACAAAGAAACACTTAACACAAAAGAGCTAAGAAGAGGAAAACTTGATCAATTTCATTGATGTAGAGGCAAAAAATCCAATCTTTACAATCCTAAAGTGTGAAATATAGCATCTTCAAATGAAAAACCCCAAAGGAGCCAGAGGAAGAAGAAAAAAAAATGAATACATTTCTTACCTTTATAGATCAGGAATATTTGAGAAACACAAATTGAGCCCTAACCCTAACCAGGATTAGCAGTGAAGCCTGTGCATGCAATAATGGATTCATCCTATGAAAATTATGATTAGGGCATAGATCTGTAAGGAGGTCACCAAAACCACAATAAATGGGCATGGGTGCCCATGAAATCCACCCGTAGAATGTGATGAGAGAAATTAATGTCATCGTTGAAGATCAAGAATCAGATCTAGGCACTCAAAAGTCAAATCAAACCTCAAAAACATCACCCAAAAGAACATGTCAAAATCCATAGGAAGGTTAGGGTTTCAAGCCCAAAAAAAAAACTCTACAATCACATATGAATTAAATGGTCGAGGGGCCCAAACAAAGCACACCGTCGAGGGTCGAGCTTTGGGCCTACCACTTACTGAATGCATAGAAGAAAGAAGGAAAAAAGGAAACTGTAAAGAGAAAGGAAAGATTAGGGGTAAGAGGGAAGGCTTACCTTTGAAGGTCAAAGGTAAGGAGGAATCCCTTTCCCCAAAGCCCCAAAACATGACACTTAGTCATTTTTTGAAAGGAAGCTATCAGAGGGACAAGAAGATGTTGAATGGGAAGGTCAATGGTCGACACCCAAAAGGGAGGATGAAGAATGGAAAAAAATGAAAGGAGGAAGATCAACCTTTGAAGGTTGGAGAGAAGGCTTACCTCTTACCTCCGAAGGTAAGAGGTAAGATACAAGAGGTAAGGTTGAAACCCAAGGGCCGAAGGCCAAAAGGAGAAAGGAAAAAATGGATGATGAGAGGGATTGGTAAAGGGTGAAGGGTAAGGCTAAAGACCAACACTCGAAACACTTAGAGGAGAAAGGAAGGAAAAGAATAACAAGAAAAAGAGATGGAGATGACATGAAGGAGGCTAGTAAGAGACAACACAAAAATCCAAAATTCTAGGAATTAGAAACATTTAGGAAACTTCAAGGAAAAATCAAGCAAGATGGCCCATGGGGAATCTCTTAGATTGGTTATTAATGATGGTACATCAAATGGGGGCATGAAATTTCAACATTAATGGAAAATTATGTAGGATGATTTCCTATTAATCATGGGATCAAGAGGCCTTACTGATCCATTGGGCACAAAGTCATGAAGAGGATTTAGAAAATTGTGTCTCCCAAGGGAAAAATAAAACATGTGCATGCCTGCACTTGGATAAAAGCATGAAACTAGGAACATACATTGCCTTAATGAGAATGTAGGGTGTACAAATGCACTTCATGGAAATCAAGATATTTACAATATATACACAAACTAACAAAAATTAAATAATGGAAGCTTGCCTATGTCAAAGATGGAAATTTTGAAGGAGCTAATCTCCCTTAGGCCATAGTTGTAGACCTCACCCAGTTGCAACCACTAAAAAACTACTACCAACATGCATGTAATTGCACAAGATACTTGCAAGGTGAAGGATCGCTTCACTATAAATTTTCCATTGTGAGGGAACCATAAGATGCAAGTGTTAGATTCATCTAACATTGGTTTCTCAGCTAAACATACAACAGTAGGGGTGAACTTTTTTGAAGATAGGTCAACATCCAAGAAGAAACCTTTTGTAGAAGGAAGAGAACTCACCTCACAAAAGGATGGGCCAATGTAACCATCACTAACCTCCTTAGTGCATGAGATAAAACAAAAGGAGAATTTTTCTAGCTCACATGGTGACGTAAACTATGTGAAACTTTATTTTTAATTTGCACAAGAAATACCTTCCTCATATACCTCGGAAGAGAAACTTTGGAGCTTAGGCATACTATCAAATTGAGTAATGGGAGCATCACTCTTCCAAAAAATATGTGATTTCTCAATGGTGGATTTTTTAGTGTGTTGGTTCCATGTGAATCATTCTAACTCAGTCACATTATCCTGAATTCCAAATGTCACATCTTCATCTTGAATGAAGACATCGTATTCAACATTGCTACATTCAAGGACAACAGAAAACCAACAAACATCATAACTACATGATTTTATGCACACTTCATCAACACATTCCTTAGATTTATGTGACACCTTTGGTGAAGAAGTAAATTCCTCAAGTTTTCTCTCTATTTTAATTTTCTCTTGGAAAATAGCTAGAAAAAAATTAGACTCATGGCATGTAATAGTTTCCATGTCCTCTATTACTTCTTCATTCTTATACTAATTCCCACAAATTTTCTCCTTTGGGGGTGCAATATTGGAATTAACACTGAATAAAAGTTTTTTATAACATCCCAAAATAGAGCCTCCACCTCAAAAATGTAGACCTCAACAGATTCAGAATCTTCGTCCACCATAACAAGGGATAAACATGTCTTCTACTATTGCTCCAAAACCATGGAGTTGTCTTCAACCATAAAGCCCAAACCAAGATATTTGAAGGCTTCAACTGATGTAGGCATATGTCATCTATCCTTCTCATCTTTAACAAAAAATGGAAGGGCATCAAATTAGAGGATTGATTCCTCTAATATATCAATTTTTTCTACCTTTTTAATTCCTTTTTGTTGCAACACTATTTCATCTTCATTCTTTTCTTTCAACAAACCAAAACACTCATTTTTTTTTAGCACACAAAGGATCCACAATAACAACCTCTTCACTCCTGGATTGAAACTACTCCTTTATTTCTTTTAACTAGTGAGGATCTTGTACCACAAGTCCACCTTTCAAGAGAAAAATAGGAAAAGAGGGAGAAAAATGGTCAAAAGGGAATTGAAACTCTTGTTGAAGCTCTAGCAAGGGATACTCAATAGGAGTAAGAGGATGAGCCTCCTCAAGGATGGGTTCTTGTGAGGATTGGAGGCTCACATAACTTAGGATCTACAACATAGAAAATCCACTTGATGGAACAAGAGGTTGAATGGGAGTTTCAAGGGGCTGATTAGGATTCTTGAATCTAAAAACTTTGTGCTTGCAAACCTCTTGCACAATAGATTATTCTAGAACAATTGGAGGGTGAATAGAAGTTTCAAGAGGCTTTCTACAATTATTAAAACTTACAAACTTATTTTTTCTTACCTCCTCCCTAGTAGGCTAATTTGGAAATGGTGGAGGTACTTATTTGAAACTAGACACACAAGGGGTTGCCTAAATCTCGAGCACTTGTGTTAGAGAAACAGAATGAATTCATGAAATATTAAGTTCATTTCCTGTTGGCACATAGCTCCTACATTCCTTAACCCAAAGGGAATGACCATATAATAGAAGGTACCCCAAGGGGTAGTGAAGTTTGTCTTATCTTTCAAGTTAATACAGATCAAATTATAGCCCGACAAGCCATCTGTGAAGGATAACAAGGCATGACCTATAGTTTAATCTACAATCATATCAATATTAGGTTACAAAAAATCATCCTTAACAGAATACTTATTAAGATCACGAAAGTCGATTCATATGTGAATACAACTATTATGTTTTCTTATAGCAACAATATTCGAGATCCAAAGTGAGTAGTTGATTGGATAGATAAAACCTACTTTCAACAACTTCTCTATCTTGTTCTTAACCAAAAAATCAACCTTACGATTAATCTTTTGAATATTTTTCTTAACCGGCTTGGCATCGGGGCATTAAATAATATTTTGAACCACTATAGACTCATCAATACCATGCATGTCCTCATATGACCAAAAAAATATTTCAGAATGAGAATGTAGAAGGTTGGAGTGCTCTTTCGCATCCTCTTAATAAAGGAACTTAGCAATCTTAATCACCTTTTTGGAGGACTTGGGATCCATAGAGACTTTAGTAGTATCCTCTTTGAGGGAACTATGGTCTTTAAGATGCAGTATTGGAACACCATTGTCAACATTACCTAGAGGGTCATGCTCATCAACATTCAAGAAAGTTTCTCTGAAATATGCCTATTTTCTCAAGTGATATGCAAATCATTTCTCATGGTGAAAAGGAGGTAGAGAGGAGTTGGCACCTAACAATTCCTTGTAAGGTGAAGGATCACTTCATTGTAAATTTTTCATTGCAAGGGAACCACATGATGAAAGTGTTAGATTCATTTAGCATTGGTGTCTCAACTAAACATACAATAGCAAGGGAAAACTTTTTTGAAGATAAGTCAACATCCAAGAACAAACCTTTTGTAGAAGGAAGAGAACCCACCTCACAAAAGGATGGGCCAATTTCACCATCACTAACCTCCTCAATGCATTCGATAAAACAAAAGGAGAATGTTTCTAGCTCACATGGTGATGTAAACTAAGTGAAACCTAATTTTTAATTTGCACAAGAAATACCTTCCTCATATACCTCAGAAGAGAAACTTTGGAGCTTGGGCATACTATTAAATTGAGCATTGGGAGTATCACTCTCCCAAAAAATATGTGACTTCTCAATGGTGGATTTTTTAGTGTTGTTTCCATGTGAAGAATTATAACTCAGTCACATTATCCCTAATGCCAAATGTCACATCTTCATCTTGAATGAAGACCTCATATTCAACATTGCTAAATTCAAGGACAATAGAAAACCAACACACATCATAGCTACATGCATTGATTCACACTTCATCAACACATTCCTTAGATTCATGTGACACCTTGGGTGAAGAACTAAATTCTTCAAGTTTTATCTTTGTTTTAATTTCCTCTTGGAAACAAGCTGCAAAAAAGTCAGACTCATGGCATGTAATAGTTGTCATGTCCTCTATTGCTTCTTCATTCTTTTACTAATTACCACAAAGCTACTCTTTTGGGGATGCAATATTAGAATTTAACATTGAATGAAAGGTTTTTATAACATCCCAAAATAGAGACTCCACCTTAGAAATGCAGACCTCAATAGATTCAGAATATTCATCCACCATAACAGGGGATAAACATGTCTACTATTGTTGCTACAAAACCATGGAGTTGTCTTCAACCATCAAGCCCAAATGAAGCTATTCGAAGGCTTCAACTGATGTATGCATATGTGATCTATCTTCCTCATCTTCAAAAAAAAATGGAAGGGCATCAAATGAGAGGATTGATTCCTCTAATATATCAATTTTTTCTACCTTTCCAATGCCTTGTTGCTGCAACACTATTTCATCTTCATTCTTTTCTTTCAACAAACCAAGACACTCATTTTTTTGAGCACACAAAGGCTCAACAATAACAACCTCTTCACTCATAGCTTGAAACTACTCCTTTAGTTATTTTAACTGATTAGGATCCTATACCACAAGTCCACCTTTAAAGAGAAAAATAGGAAAAGAGGGAGAAAAACAGTCAAAAGGGCATTGAAACTCTTGTTGAAGCTCTAGTAGGGGATACTCAATAGGAGTAAGAGGATGAGCCTACTCAAGTATGGGTTCTTGTGAGGATTGGAGGCTCACAAAAATTAGGATCTACAACATATAAAATCCACTTGATGGCACAAGAGGTTGAATGGGAGTTTCAAAGGGCTGATTAGGATTCTTGAAACTAAAAACTTCGTGCTTGCAAACCTCTTGCACAATAGACTATTATAGAACAATTGGAGGGTGAATAGAAGTTTCAAGAGGCTTTCTAAAATTATTAAAACTTACAAACTTATATTTTCTTAACTCCTCCCTAGCAGGTTGTTTTGGAAATGGTGGAGGAACTTGTTTGAAACTAGACACACAAGGGGTTGTCTAAATCTCAGGAACTTGTGTTAGAGAAAGGGAATGAATTCATGAAATATTAAGGTTATTTCCTATTGGTATATAGCTCCTTCATTCTTTAATCCAAAGTGAATGGACACATAATAGAAGGTACCCCAAGGGGTAGTGAAGGTTGTCTTATCTTTCAAGTTAATATGGATCAAATTATAGCCTAACAAGCCATCCATGAAGGATAACAAGGCATGACCTATAGTCAAATATACAATCATATCAATATAAGGTAACGAAAAATAATCCTTGAGAAAATATTTATTAAGATCACAAAAGTCAATTCATATGTGAATAAAACTATTAGGTTTGCTAATAGGAACGATATTCGAGATCCAAGGTGAGTAGTTGATTGGATAGATAAATCCTTCTTTCAACAGCTTCTCTATCTTGTTATTAACCAACAAAGCAACCTTAGGATTATTTTTTTGAATATTTTGCTTAACCATTTTGGAATCAGGGCATAAAACAATATTGTGAACCACTATAAACTCATCAATACCATGCATGTCCTCATATGACTAAAAAAATATATCAGGATGAGAATGTAGAAGGTTGGAGTCCTCTATAACATCCTCCTAAGAAAGTAACTTACCAATCTTAATCACCTTTTTGAAAGAATTGGGATCCATAGAGACTTCATTAGTATCCTCTTTGAGGATCAAACTATGGTCTTTGGGATGTGGTATTGGAACACCATTCTCAACATTAGCTAGAGGGTCCTCCTCCTCAACATTCAAGAAAGTTTCTTTGAATTATGCCTTCTTTCTAAAGCAATATGTGAATTGTTTCTCATGGTGAAAAGGAGGCAGAGAGGAGTAGGCACCTAAGAATTCCTCAAGTGCTCCATGCAAAGATAAAACTATTAGTTGGACAAATTTACACCTCTTTTCCAAGTTGTGAAAGCACTCAACAAATTTGGACTAACATGGGAGTGCTTTTAGGTTGTGGTTAGCCGATTGTGAAAGCAGACCTCTAGATTATTGGTTGGCTCCCCTTTTGATGTCACCTAAAATAATGATTTATGAGGAAAAGGGTAAAAGATGCATGAAAATGAACATTAACTTAAACTACTAAGGGTGATACATCAAAAACTAACTAAGACATGTAAACAACCTATTCACATTCAAAAAAATGACATAAAACCTTGTTCACACAAATCATTTTCACATGCATCTTCACATAAGTAATTTATAAGGAGGTTTTTAAGTAGAACTATTAGAAGGAAAACAAAATTTCACAACTCATAACACTTTCTTTAACTAACACATCTTATAACCTGTAACAATGCATTTTCTGCTAAATAGGTACTTAACAAAGATTGAAGTTACTTAAGTAAAAAAAAAACCAACTCCTCTCACACAAGTCCATCTAGAAGGTTATGGTTGGATACAATAGAGAAGGCCAAAAGGAACCTTCTAGAAACACTCAAAACTATCCTCCACATGAAGAAAAATCAAGCCAATTCAATAGTAACACTTAAAATGTAACAAAAATTCCTCCAAACAACCCATTTTCCTCCAAAAATAGTCAAAAAAACTTCTCACACATCCCTCATGTCTGCCAATCATCATTGGTCTCACACACATGCGTTCAACCTATTTGACCCACACCTTTGGTGCTTTTTGGAAATAGAAGACTCTAATTTTTGTTCAAAACAAAAATAATTTGATTAAGTGATTTATAATACATCACTTAAACAAATTAATTTACATTTCAAAGAAGAATGCAAAAGGCCTCACCACCTCATTGAGTTACATCAATATTTGCATCAAGTAAATAAAATTGAATAAAAGAGATTTACAAATCACTTAAATAATGTCTTGCAATTGAAAAAAATGAAAAATAATGATACACTTAAATGCTTGTAAAAGCATTAAGCAAAAACCAAACTCCTCAAGGCATTTGATCAATTCTAACTTACCTCCATTTTTTCACTTGAGAGTCAAGCATTTGGTCAACACTCTCCTAATTTTCAAAGAAAAATGAAAAGTCCCATAATTTGGCCTATGTGGGCATAAAGGGATTCCACCTCCTTGGAAGGGATATTTTAAATTCCTTACATATTTCAAAGCCATTACATGTTTTAAAATTGGAGGACTTAGCATAATGATATGGTGTGTATTGCTACTACCATTTCAATTTCCCCAATCACCTTAGAAACCACCACAATATTTCCATTCCATTTTTTCTCCTTCATTCTCTTGAAAGTACAATGCTTGATGCGGTTGAAGCCATGAATTCGAATAAAAATTTCAATATCCTCCATCAAGGGCTTATGTCCAGACTCTACCATTTTCACTTGGCCCTCTACCCTCCTCAACCCATCACTATTGAAGATGCTCTACTCTCTTTTGCTCCTCCATCTACCAGTATTATGGACACCCCAAGCCCTAGTAAGAAAAAATGCATTAAAAACCCAGCTACAAAAGCCTCTCCACATAACACATCCCCCTCTCAGGGGCCTCTAGTGAAGAAAAAGGATAAAAATGCATAGCCCCAACCCAAAAATATAAGGTTAAAGCCTCCAAGAAGACAAAATTTAGACTCCATCAAATTGACTCTGACATTGAAATCACTAAAGAGATTAGCACCCCTCGTAGATCACATAGACTGGTAATCAAGCAAGAAAAAGAGAAGAGTTTTAAGGAAGCCTCAAATTTTGACAACAGGGATGGGAGTGAGAGTAAGAGAAAGGAGGAAAAGGATGTGGGGGAGGAGTCTCTTTTGGTTTTAGCTAGCAACTCCTCCCATGTTTTTGAAAGTCTCAAAAGGGGTCCTACCAGCATTAAAATTAAGGAGGTCAAGTCTCGGGCCTCCAACATTGCTAAAGGAAAGGCTCCCATGGAGGAGGCTTATAGTAAATAGGATGTTATAGGAAAAGCTCCCCTAGAGGAGGCTTGCAGTAAACAAGATGCTATATGGGAGGAGGTTGACAACCTTAAAAGAAAAGTTGAAAGTTTAGAGAAAAGACTATATGATGTTATGCATTTTGCGTTGAAGATTATGCATAGGTCCGCCACTACTTTATGCCTACTGCAAAAGGACAAGGTTGTGGATGTGGATGAAGAAGCCATCAACAAGGAACTTCTTAAGTTCCTCATGGAAGATTGGGCTACAATAACTTTAGTTAAGCAATATAGTGGGAAAAATGATTAGTTTTTTGGGGGTTTTGGTTTTTTGACTGGTGTGGCTAAATCAGCCTTAGTTTATGTTTTATTTTTCTAAATACTTTATGATTGTTAGTAATGCTTTCACATGTTCAATTGTTAGCACCATTTTTGAAACACACTCCCTCTAAATAGCTTTTGTGATGATTATACTTAGGGCTTCTCTATTGGAATACATTGTTGCATTATGTTTTTAACCTTGTTGTACTGAAGCATCAAATGGCTATATAGCTAATGCAGATGGATGCTTCACTTTCATCATTGTCATCTCAATATTGCATTGATATTATGAAGTGATTTGCTTCCATTTTGTTCATTATAGTCTAAAATATATTTTCTTTTAAACCTTGCTTTCCCACCTTGAAATGTGGCATGATTTGTTGATGTTCTTACCATGAGATCATTTTTTTTTAGGAAGCCTACCTCCTTGTCCTATGTTGCCCTCATTATTCACTTGGGATTGCCATTTCCAACTCTGAAAGGACTATCATTTGTAACTTGTCTTCATGATCCTGGCTTCAAAATGAGATTCATCTCCATGATGTCCTTAGCAATTGCTTGCTTCCCCTAAATGTTTGTTACTTGCTCTTCACAAACATCTATGTCTTTTGTTCTTGTGAAACAAACTAACACCATATCCTCACTTTAAACTTATTGGGTAGACATATGTCACCTATTTTGGTGACCTAAAAGCTCAACATCCTAGGTAATGTGTGGTTGTCCAATAGGATTGAGGTGAGATGAGTTGGATATTTTCTTTCATGCAACAATGCATGATTATCTTTGTTCCTTCTTACTGCCCTGTATGACTCATGATGGCTCTAGGCATGACTGGATGTCATCTTCATTATTTTAATAGATGCATAATTGAACTTGATGCATCATTGTGTATACGTTTAAAAATGGTCATGGTTAATCAAGCTTGTTAATTAATTAAATATAAATTATTTAATTAATCTTCTAAAGTCATCTACATATAAATAAATTTAATTATTTATTTATATTGTTCACTTTTATAATTCTTTGACCTTAATTAAATAAATAACTTTATTTAATTATTACCATCTTCCATATTCCTCTTAATTAAATTAAATAAATTTTATAATTTATTTATATTAATTATCATGTTATTCTAAATTTGAATATTTGAATTCAAATAATGGAATATTCCTCCAAACACCCTCTTCATCTCATAGTTAAATTAAATATTATAAATATTTAATTCAATACCTTTTCATCTTGCACACATAATTAAATATTACTTATTTAATTATGCAAACTTCTAAATTCATCCTCACATATAATTAAATAAATTTATTTATTTAATTATGAAATTTATCCCCAACTTACTCCTCAAATGGAAAATTTCCTTCAAATCTAAAAGAGAAAATTTATGTAGAAGGAAACCTTCCATTTCTCTCTTGACTTTCAAAAATCTCTCACCATTCATCTTGACAAGCTTGATCTCAACCGTTGATTACATCATCCAATCAAATTCTTCTGAAAACTCTTTAAATACCCCTGCAAATCCAAGCATTGGTTACACTTGCATACACTTACATCCACGTGCATGCATTATTTTAATATCATCTAGCATTTATTAGTTTTAGCAATCATTACATTTAGTAATATCACATTTTAGCTATCATTTTTAGTTTTGTTAATTGCATCTTAGCATAAGCATGCATTCATTCTAAATCTCATTCTCTAGGAAGACATTTTTTTGAGATTAGTACACAAAATTTGAGAGCAAGCTAGGTTCAGTAAAAACATTGGAGATAGAGGATAATGGGATGTCTTCGAAGCATAAATGGAGTTTGATTTCTCTTCTTTTATTTTATGCTCTGATTTAAAGTTTCATTGGTGTGTTTGATTCAATTTTTAATTTACATATTTGATATGCATATTTTCATTCACACACACTAAAATCATTTACTTCTTTTAATAAAATGGATCTTAGGTCCACTTAAGAAGAATGAAAGACATATCTAGCAAAATACACCTTCCTTTTGACATGATGGTAGCATACTGATTGATTCATTGTGAACAAATGAAGTGTGAACTTCTTGACAACTCACATTATGTGTTGCATATTTTGAATCTGATAATGAAAGTTGATCAACTAGTGTGATTTCATATTGATTTAATGCATCAATAGCATGTTTATCTTTGATTTTATCAAGTTTCTCAATTTACTATCCCTCTTAAAATATTAGAGGGTAGCATGCTGAGCTCTACCCTCATGGGAGCCACATTTCACCCTACATGTTGTAATTAAATGAATCAGAAAAGTAACAAGATTTGTCCTAAATATGCACAAGGAATAAACCAGTTAGATAAATAAAGCATATCATAGGTGTGTTTGATCACTCATTTTTTTTTTTTAGGGACACATATGGTATGCTACTATTTTAATGCTTGTAGAAATTAGATTACACATTTATGTTGTTTTGCATATATTTTGATTAGAGACCTTTTATTTCTCTAACAACACTTTTTTTTAGATGCAGGAAACCTAGGAGAAATGAGGAGAGTGTCAAATGGAAGTAGAGTAATGAGAATGATCGAGATGATGCGAGGCCAAGCCAATGGGATTCGTCATTCCACAAGGAAATGATGGGTCCCTTTTCATTTTATATGCAACTTTCTTTTTTGTTATCTGTAGGTATATAGTCTTTTCTTTATAGGAATTAGAATACCTAGTCCCTTGGCTTGTGAGGGATATTATATGCTCATGTTTATGAATAAATATTACATTTGCAATACATATTGGTTATGTTTCTTATTTGTATGTAATTGAAAAATTGGAATAAATGCAATTTGTTTTGACAATCTCCTTTATGCACTTTAATTAACTTAGCAAAATCATGATGTATCATTTAATGTTTAAATGAAAACACAAAACATCTTGACTAGCTGCCTAAAGCTTATCCATTGGACACTAAATCATCTAAAAGTTGACACAACTCAAAAATAGCATTGTATGTTGTTGTATCTCACTAGACCAACATGAGAAACTTTGAAAATTATTCAAAAAACACCAAAAAATAGAGAAAACTACCTAACTATGTTGAACAACACTTAGGAAATACTGAAAATGCATCTGAGATGAAACTATCCTAACCTACTCTAACAAGCAAAGAAGCTAGTAAAAAAAAACCATTGACAGGCTTTGCAAAATAACACCCTTTTTTAATCAGCAACTGATGCATTACATGATTATGTATTGCTAAATGAACATGAAACACATGCAAATATTCAATAAACTATTATAGCATTTCATAAAAAATGAAAATAAACTTACTTGTGCTTTGAAAATGATCATGCCTATTGTTGTCCTGAACTGGACAAGCGAACTAAATCTGATCACCTTTAGTTGCAACTCCAAAATCAGCTTCTTCCCTAATTGCATCCTCATACTTGGGTGCAAGCATGACCTTTGTAGCTTCAGTGGCCTCTACACTGGCTAAGTATCTAATTGGACAACCCCTAGAATGGATGAACCCTTGAAGAGTATTTTCTAGCTTTTTCTCTTGTTCAATTTGAACAATCCTTGCATGTAGCTCAACCTCCTGGATACACAAACCAAAATTTTCTTTTTCAAAAGAGGAAGGAAAATTTCCAAACAATGAGACAACCTTTTCCAGTACACTTTCAATCAATGTAACAACCTCAATCTCCTCTGTACACCAGAAAGGAGGCTTCTCACTAACATTATGCAAATCAACTCCAGGGGAAGTTTTTTGACTTGAGAGAATAGACTTATCCTCATCAATACCATATTCTTCATTTGGATCCATGTCTGATTTTTCTGATTTATTGATGCAAAAGGGGTTGAACATGGTTACTTCCACTTCCTATTCTTGTTGTTCTTGATAATCTTCCTCCAAAGATGCTAGCATAACATCTAGACATGAGCAAAAAAACTTAATTTTATGTTGAAATAGATCCTCTTCATGCCTTTCATTTCATTTTTGTGTGGGAGGATTGATATTGAGCCCACAAAAACTCTCTTGAGGAAATAAAACCTCAAGGCCTTCAACCTCATGTTGTTGACTTATGACTAGATTTATGCTCTCCTCATCATGCTCAATAAAACATGGAAGATCATTAAATGAAGCTAAGAAATTATGGCCTACATCACCTTCTTCAACCTCTTTAGGCTATTGTCCTAATTCTTGAACCTATAACTCACCACATTGTTTGATGTCTTCTTGTTGCTTTGAATCTTCATCCTTGTTGAAAAAAGAAAATAATTCATCAATCCAAACTATAGGTTGGTCTTCTACAACTTTTTTTATCATCTTCAACAAAAGAAGGAGAATGACTAGCTAAAACATTACAAAAACAAATCTTGAGAAATATTATCTTGTTTAACCTTTTGTAGCTATAGCCTATATTCCTCCATAGCTAAATGCAACAAGTTTATATTTGTGGCCTTTTCCTTCTCTTCTATAGCATATGTTGGAACCTCACAAGATAGAGTAGATGGCCCTTTCCAACTTGGAAAATTATGGGTAGAAGGCTCATTGGTAGGCTCACTAAAGGGCTCAAAAGGTCCCTCTAGTTTAAAGCTAGGGAACTTGCGCTTTGAAACCTCTTCATTCACAAGATGATTCAACATTGTAGGAAGATATGAGCTTAAACTAGGAATGGAAGGGGCTGCCTAGGTTTCATACCTTTGTTGGCATTCCTCTATAGCTATCTTCTTTGCAAGACATTCCTCATGTTGTCTCGTTTGAATCTCCATCTTCTGCTCTTGAATGTATGCCTAGTAGGCTAGTTCCTAATGCATGTCAACCTCCGGTTGCTGCATTTGATACTATTGTTCTCTATTGATTTCATCCAACTACCTATGGAAATATAGCAATATATTGTCAATATTACTAATCCCCATATCATCATAAATTTGTGGCTGCAAATGAGAACAAGACTACTATTTTGGAACAAAATATCCTTCCTGAGACTAGTTTTAGGCAAATACTAGCTAATATTGACATTAAGTAGGAGTGGGAGGGTGGGAAACATAATGAGAATGCTAGTAACTTGTTGTCACAAGGTTATTTAAAATAAAACTAGCAAGCTATTTGGTGTGATATGGCTGGTAAGAGATCATACATACATGATTTTCATGGAAGGGTGGGGGGTATGTGTAGGATCATGATGGAAAAATAGACCCTTAAGTGGCAAAAAATTAAGAAAAATAAAAGTTAGGAAACTTGACATAAAATTTTGAATAATTTATCTATATTATTTCAAAAATATGTAACAATAGAATTTGTAGCAAATTGAATGTAGTTTCTAAACTACTAGGTTTATTTATTTATTTTAAATCTATTTGGTGAAAATTTGAAATTTCAATGTAGTACTACTTAAATTTAAGGGAAAAGATAAGAAGTAGGTGTCTGTCTGACCACCCTAACCACAATAAAATGATAATATCTTTTTATAAGATTTTGGATATAAGTAGAGGACTCATGTCCTGATATGATGCATATTTTTTGTAATGTTTTTCCAAGTAAATAATTAATTATGATTTTTTTATTACAACTTTTAAAAAATATAAAAACTCATATGTCCAACCACCTTAACTTGGTCAAAACCTCATGAAATTCATTTTTTTAATCCTACAGTATGTGAAGCATAGAATGTGACAAATGTTTCAAATTCAAAAAATGTGATATCATTTGAAAGCTATAAATGTTTTTCAATCAACCTATCAATTAAGACTTTAGTTGTAATTCAAATAGAAAATGAATAATAATAATTTATTAAATTTAAAGTAAAGAATAATTTATATGGTTGGAATGGTGAGAATCTCATTTAAAAACCTTTTTCATTTCATCAATTTTGGGTAAAAAAAAAGTTATCAGCCACATGCCCTACACATACCCATCATATCACCACTTTTTCCCCCATCATGATCCTACATATACCCTGGGTAATTGGTATTTCATGATACACTGGGTGATATGACATGTTTCGATGGAACATAGACATGCTTATTCATTCAAAAGCTGGAAAATGAGCAAAAAAATAGATTTACTTGAATCTAAACAACACTTGATCATACTACAATGAGTAAAACTTCTTAGAGTTTCCAGGTATGTACTTGGAATACCTCAAAAGGTAGTAATCAACAGTTGTACATACCAAACAGCAGTAGTAAAACATTTTAATTGGATTGAGAATTAGTTCACAGTCCCACCGGGCATGCCAAAATTGTTAGTTTGCAAAATTTACACCCCTTTGCCAAGCTGTGAAAGCACTCAACAAATTTGGACTAACATGGGACTGCTTTTAGGTTGTGGGTATCCTATTGTGAAAGTAGACCTCCAAATAATGGGTTGGCTCCCCTTTTGATGTCACCTAAACTAATAATTTCTAAGGAAAAGGGTAAAAGATGCATGAAAATGAACATTAACTAAAACTACTAAGGGTGAAACACCAAAAAATGACTGAGACCTATAAACAACCTATTCACATTCAAAAAATTGACATAAAACCTTGTTCACACAACTCATTTTCACATGCATCTTCACATAAGTAATTTATAAGGAGGTTTTTTAGTAGAACTCTTAGAAGGAAAACAAAATTTCACAACTAACAACACTTGCTTTAACTAAGATAGCTTATAACCTGTAACAATGCATTTTCTACTAAATAGGTACTTAACCATGAGACAAGACTACAAGGAAAAGTAAATTTCATAAAGAATATGATCAATCACTAACAACACACAATAAAACAGGAAATGAGAAGGTAAATGTTCAATTTCATTGATTCAAAGTACTCAACTATCATTACAATTCCATCTAAGTTATAATACTACTTTTTCTAAAAAGATAACCCCAAATCCAAACTATCACTTTGCTGGAAAGAAAGAACTAACTTCAATAACAAAGATTGAAGTTACTTAAGCAAAACACAACCAACTCCTCTCACACAAGTCCATCTAGAAGGTTCTGGTTGGATACAACAAAAAAGGCCAAAAAGAACCTTCTAGAAACACTTCAAACTATCCTCCACATGAAGAAAAATCAGGCCAAGTCAATAGTCACACTAAAAATGTGTTTAAAATGCCTCCAAATAGCCCATTTTGCTCGAAAAATAGTCAAAACAACCTCTCACACATCCCTCATGTCTGCCAGTCATCATTGATCTCACACATATGTGTTCAACCCATTTGACTCACACCTTTGGTGCTTTTTGGAAATAAAAGACTCTAATTTTCATTCAAAACAAAAATAATCTAATTAAGTGATTTATAATACATCACTTAAAAAAATTAATTTACATTTCAAAAAAATTGCAAAAGGCCTCACCACCTCATTGAGTTACATCAATATTTGCATCAAATAAATAGCATTGAATAAAAGTGATTTACAAATCACTTAAATAATGTCTTGCAATTGACAAAAATGTAAAATAATGATACACTTAAATTCTTGTAAAAGCATTAAGCAAAAACCAAACTTCTCAACGCATTTGAACAATTCTAAGTTACCTCCACTTTTGCACTTGGGAGTCAAGCACTTGGTCAACACTCTCTTAATTTTCAAAGACAAACAAAAAGGCCCATAATTCAACCTATGTGGGCATAAAGAGATTCCACACTCCTTGGAAGGCATATTTTAAAGTCCTAACATATTTAAAAGGCATTGCATGTTTCAAACTTGGAGGACTTAGCTTATTTTTTGAAAAAACAAGGCACATGGTTCTCAATTGAAATATAAGGTAAAAAAATGCTTAAGTCATAACCTCACCATTTAGCCCACATAAAAATTAAATTGTGTGGCAATTTTTAAAAGTAAGGCAAAAAATACCCCAATGACCCCCAAAGGGTTTCTAACCTTAAACAAAAGATGGGGAAAAGGAAAAACATACTCATCATTTTGCATTGAGCCTTCTAGAAGTCAACATTATGCCACCACGGGGTTTCATGAAGTGCACAAAAAATGGTTTTTTGACTGGTTATTTGGCATATTTCTTGATAAAATCCATAAAAAACAATAGGTAAAGCATTTTTGTGAATCAAAATTGTATTTTTCACATCTTTTGAATGCTATTTTGTGAGATAAGGTCGCGGACATAACATATTTCTGATCTTTTTTTTTTTCATTTCTTCTCTCTATGATGATTCATTCTTCTTTATCCACCATTGGTGATTTCTCTGAAGCTCGAATGAAGGATATTTAAGTGACAAAACTTGCACAATCAATAAAAAACTGAGCATTTTTTTTCTCAAGTAAGCTTCATTCAGAGCCATACCTTCTAATTTTTTAGCAAAAGATCTCATTTCGAGCTTTCTCCATATAGTGAACTGGCAAAAGTTTGAATTTTTCCCTTTGCATTTATTTATATCTTTGGTTTGTGAGTCTGACCTCCATTTTTATTGATATTTCTATGTGAAAAAGGGAAGAAATCCTTGTAGAATTTATGCTTCTCCAAGTAACAATACCAATCTACATGAATAATAGAAGAATTTTTCCATTATCCTCTATATTTGAATTGTAATGCACAAACCACAAGTGGGTTCGTGATTTTTGTGGAGAAAATTGATCTTTTGGTTGTGGCTATAAGAAGTGAAATGGGTTTTTTTGCATACTTTCCTCACTTCCTGTAGAATGTTTCCATGAATTTTTTTCATTCAAATCCTTTGTATTTTGCAATTTCTTCATAAACCCCAAGTGGGTTTCTTGACCTTGAAGAAAAAAATACTTGTTGGTCGTGGCCATGAAAAGAGAACTTAGTTTTTTAAATGACATTTTATGTAGAAAGTTCTCCAATGTTCAATATCTCTAAATTTTGTCATTTTTTACACAAACACAGATGGGTTTTTTGATTTGAGAAGAAAACACTCTTTATATTCTACATTCCACATGAAACCCCAAGTGGGTTCTTTGATTTTAGAATAAAAACCAGATCTTTGGCCATGGATGTACAGAAATAGTTATGTTTTGAATTGCATTTCAATTTGCTTATAGAGGGTTTAAGATATTTTTGTTTCCCTCAAATACCTCCATCAAATTTCTCCTTCACCATCTCTGAAGTTGTAACTAGAATAAACCTAGATGGGTTCCTTGCTTTCTTATATACTTTATTTTAGATATAAAACCCCAAGTGGGTTCTTTGGTTTGTGAAAGAAAATGACTTGTTAGGCCACAGATGTAAAGAAAAGTTAGTTTTTTAAAAGGTATTTCACCTTTATCTCAACTGTGATTTAGAATAAGAAATCTTTTTCAATTGTTTTACAACAAAATATGTATCTCTTTTATTTCTTTCCTCTTTTTTGGAAATGCTTGAATGGCAATTATTATCAACCTCTTAGCTATCTTCCATAGAAACTTCAATATCAGATGGAACACTTCTTGATGAAGCTTCTAACAAACCTTCAGTAACATTGAATTTTTTTGCTTCTCCTGAAAAGAGTAGGACTACCATCTCTTTGGTTTCTTGAAATTTAATATGCATAGCATGGTTGCAACACAGTTGGCTGCCCTCATTGCTTTTACTTTGAATTTTCTTATTTTGAAAATAAAACTCTATTGTTGTGTACATTGGAACAAGCTTTTCTAAAATTACAACTAATGCTTGTTTCTAGATTCCAAAATAGATAATTCTTTGCAAATGCAATTTTGAATCTAGAATTTGATATGACTATGAGCGGGAATTTTAAGATGCACATGACTGTTTCATTGTCCTTTTCCCAATTTTTTTCAAATGTTGACCTCCAATTATGTACTTCAATCATGATCATGCAATGTTTCATCTGAAGCACTATTGTTGCTACATTGTGTTACACTCAATGTTCATTTCTATTTCATTGCACATTATGATTATCTATTAATATGCAAAGATGAAGGAACATTCACTCCTTCATAGGTTTCTTCAAACTCTTTAGTCATATGGCTGCCTCCCCAAATTGCTACATTGTGTTCCAATTTATCTTTTGATAGTTTTAAAGGACCCTAGCAACATGTGCAACCTTGACACTAATCTTCCCTCCATGTTGTTTGAAATCTTCTTATTCCCCGGAGCCTTTCTTTGCACTACAAAGCATGGGTATTTGCAGGATCATCATGGAAAAATAGGCCCTTAAGTGGCACAAAAATCAGAAAAATCAAAATTAGGCAACTTGACATAAAAATTTGAATAAGTTATCTATATAATTTTAAAAATATGTAAGAATAGAATTTGTAGAAAATTGAATGTAGTTTCTAAACTACTAGGTTTATTTAAAAACAAAAATGTATTTGGTGAAAATTTGAAATTTCAATGCAGTAGTACTTAAATTTCAAGGAAAAAATAAGAAGTAGGTGTCTATCTGACCACCCTAACCATAATAAAATGATAATATTTTTTAATAAGATTTTAGACACAAGTAGAGGACTCATGTCCTAATGTGATGCAGATTTTTTTGTAATTTTTTTCCAAGTGAATAATTAATTATTATTTTTTTATTACAACTTTTAAAAATATAAAAACTCATACATCTAACCACCTTAACTTCGTCAAAACTTCATGAAATTCTTTTTTTTTTAATCTTATAGTATGTGAAGCATAGAATGTGACACATGTTTTGGATTCAAAAAATGTGATACCATTTAAAAGCTATATATGTTTTTCAATCAGCCTATCATTCATGACTTTAGTCATAAATCAAATAGAAAATGAATAATAATTATTTATTAAACTCAAAGTAAAGCATAATTTATATTGGTGGAAAGCTGAGAATATCCTTTAAAAACCCTTTTCGTCTCATCAATTTTGGGTAAGAATAAATCATCAACCACATACCCTACAAATACTCATCATATCGCCACTTTTTGGCCCATCATGATCCTGCACATACCCACATATTTCAAATATTATAGTTGTGGTGCACTCCCACAACATAAATAACATAGAAAATAGGCTAGGCTTCAGCATTAGATGGAAGACAAAGTTTCTTTCCTTAAAGAGCTTTAGATTGATTTCAAGACTATCCCTCTCCTTAAAATAGCATGACCTTGGTTTGTCATTATGTGAAAGCATTTAGATATGTTGAAAGGAAACATCCTATTTGAGCATTTGAAAGAAACAATACATAAGAAATAAAAATGCTTATCCTAGATACAAAACAGAACATGTTCAGTACCTTTTGCTTCTCAAATTGAGCATCTTTTAACATTGTTTCCTCCTATATGGTTACTTGATGTATATGACTGATCATTTGAATGTAATCTCCATTTTTCTGCACTATCTTACATCACTTGATTGTTATTAATTCTTTCAATTGTTCAATTGTTGGCACCCTTTGTTAAACATATTCTCTCTAAATAGATTTTGTGATGATTATACTTAGGGCTGCTCTATTGGAATACATTGTTGCATTATGTTTTGAACCTTGTTGTACTGAAGCATCAAATGGTTGTAGCTAATGTAGATGGCTGCTCACTTTCATCAGTTTAGTCTCAATATTGCATTGATACTATGAAGTGATTTGCTTCCATTTTGTTCATTGTAGTCTAAAATATATTATCTTTTGAACATTGTTGTCCCACCTTGAAATGTGGCATGATTTGTTGATGTTCTTTCCATGATATCATTGTTTTTGAGGAATCCTACCTCCATGTCCTATGTTTCCCTCATTATTCACTTGGGGTTGCCATTTCCAACTCTAAAAGGACTATCATTTGTAAGTTGTCTTCATGACTTTATCTTCAAAATGAGATTCATCTCTATGATTTCCTTAAAAATTGTTGCCTGCCCCCAAAGGTTTGTTACTTGATCTTCACAAACATCTAATTCTTTTGATCTTGTGCAACAAACTAACACCATATCCTCACTTTAATCTTAGTGGGTAGACATATGTCACCTATGTTGGTGATGTGAAAGCTCACCATCCTAGGTGATGTGTGGTTGTCCAATAGGATTGAGGTGAGATGAATTGGATAGTATCTTTCATGCAACAATGCATGATTATCTTTATTCCTTCTTGGTGCCCCATATGACTCATGATGGCTGTAGGCATGCCTTGATGTCTTCTTCATTATTTTAATAGATGCATAATTGAACTTGATGCATCACTGAAATCATTTACTTCTTTTAATAAAATGGATCTTGGGTCCATTTAATAAGATTGAAAGACATATCCAACAAAGTACACCTTCCTTTTGACATGATGGCAGCATACTGATTGATTCATTGTGAAGAGATGAAGTGTTAACTTCTTGACAACTCACATAATGTGTTGCATCTTTTGAGTTTGATAATGAAATTTGATCAACTCGTGTGATTCCATATTGATTTAATGCATCAATAGAATGTTTATCATTGATTTGATCAAGTTTCTCAATTTCCTATCCCTCTTAAAACATTAGAGGGTAGCATGTTGAGCTCTACCCTTGTGGGAGCCACATTTCAGCCCACATGTTGTAATTAGCTGAATCAGAATAGTAACAAGACTTGTCCTAAATCTGCACAAGGAACAAACTAGTTAGATAAACAAAGCATATCATAGGAGTGTTTGATCACTCCTTTCTTGTTTTTAGGGAAACTTATGGTATGCTACTATTTTAATGCTTGTAGACATAAAATTACATGTTTATGGATGTTTTGCATATATTTTGTTCAGGGACATTTCATGGATGTTTTGCATATATTTTGATTAGGGACACTTATGGAAGCAGAGTAGCAAGAAGGATTGAGATGATGTGAGGACAAGCCAATGGGATTCATCATTCCACCAAACAATGACGGGTCCCTGTTCATTTTATATATAATTTCTTTTTCTGTTATCTATAGGCGTATAGTCTTTTCTTTATAAGCATTAGAATAGCTAGTCCCTTGGCTTGTGAGGGACATTATATGGTCATGATTATCAATAAAGATTACATTTTCTATACATAGTGGTTCTCTTTCTTATTTGTATGTAATTGTAAAACTAGAATAAATGCAATCTATTTTGACAATCTCCTTTATGCCCATTAATGAACTTAGCAGAATCATGATGTATCTTTTAATTTTTAAATGAAAACATAAAAGAATAAATAATAAGTTACCTGATTTCAATTAAATGCTAAAATTAGGTAACAAAAACATCTAAGGGGACTTCTACGTCATGTGCACCATTCTCTATCAATTCAAGATGGACCAATTTAAGAGGTTCAATTGAAAGAGTGTTAATACTCCACCAAGGTTTCTGCTTAGAGCATCCCAAACTGAGATATCACATATGAGGCTTAAATTAGATAGGGACCTTGATTCCTTGCTCAACACATCCAAGACCCTTTTTCCCATATAGCCATATTGAAAAGCAAGTCTATTTCCAAAACCATTGGATGTTTGCAAAACTTTGGAAGGCAGTGATTACACATAGAGATCATCATTCCACCTATGGACATGGAATGCATCTATGATAGCACAACCATATCCTTTACTTGATTCACAAACATTAACCTCCTTAGTAGGGGAATGACTAGTCTCCTGTAGGAACACAACTTTCCTTCTCAACAAAAGTGTTATCTACTTGTTCATTAGAGGTATTTGAGGTTATTGGAAGTTTTAGATGAGTAGGATTCACTTTGTATTCCCCAATAATGAATTTAGAGAACTCCAAGGATCCCCAATCATCACTAATAAATGCATTAGGTTTAGAACAAGTAGATAGGGAGGACTTAGGACTTTCTACTTTAGGTGGTTCTTCTTTAGTAGTATTCACTTCAAGGACAATCTCCATAGAGGGTATCACTGAGCAACATGCCATCACATCAGAAGTTAGGGATGGAATACAATTCCTAAGAGTGGAGACAACCAAAGCCTGACCAATAGTTACTAGTTCACAAATGTGAACAACTTTTGAGTCAACTTTGACTATTATTACTCAATTATTTTAAGCAAACATTAGAGAATAATGTATACTAGAAGTTACAACACCCATAGCATTAATCTAGGGTCTCCCTAGAAGAATATTATAAGGTAAGGCACCAAGCATCAAATAAAACAAGGTGGGTAAGGTAACAGGGTTTAACTAAAAAGGGAATATTATCATGCCAAGAGCTTGTCAGCCAACATTATCAAACCCATGAATATACAAAGAAGAAGTAGTTAAAGAAGAAGAATCAACTTTAATCTTGGGTAGTATATTTATACAAAAAACATTGAGAGTTGAACCAGTATCAACAAGGGTATGTCTAATACTGATAGTATTGACATTAACTAAAACCATTAAAGGATCCACTTGTTTTTGCACATTCGGAGGTAGAGGTTCCTATAGATAGAATATGATATTTGATGAATCTACATGGATATGAGCCATCAATGCATTAAAATTTTTTGACCTCATGGAGATAGGCAAGAGGATCTTTTTCAAGGCTTCCTAAAGCATACCTTGATAAACAAGAGGGGTATGAAGGAAATCCTAGAGTGGGATCTTAGTTGGAGTAACATGAAGTTTTGCGACAAGATCATAATCCATGGGTGCTCTAGTTGTAGGCTTAGGTGATGAAGGATGACTCAGTTGATGAGGTGGTAAAGAAGTATGAATTTGAGTAGGTTGAGGTGTAGGAATAGAAGGTTGTTGATCTATATTTTGTTTGTTTCTTCTTGTATTAATGTGTTCCCAACAACATTATAAGAAGTGGAGTCTATAGCTTTTACAAACTATATAGGAGTAAATTTTCACCCCTTAAAAAAATTCCCCTTTTACACTTCCTCACCTTAGAAAATCAAATCCGAAGGAGAAATTCCAACTCAACTTGCTACCATTGTTCCACTTGGAATTATTTTTTTGTGTCGGTAGAAGAATAACTATCAGGGACACTCACACAGTGCGTAGATGTCCATGTAGCATGCTTATGTCCTTGACAGATTCTTGTGTTTGAAGCTAGAAAAAGCATTACACTTCCTATTGGGAATGAGATGTAATGTCCCTATTCAACCAACCGACTTGAAAATGCCTTATTCTTGCACATTCTTCCTTCAAATTGGTCTATTCTTCATTTATTTCATCCTCTAGCAATCTTCTACACATTCTCTTTCAGCATTCTCAATCATTCTCTTAGCATCCATCACTCTTAAGTAGCACTTTGGCACTCCATAACAGCAACAGCAACACTCCAACTCTGTAGAGAAAGTGTGGAACAACACCATTACAGTAGGGGCTTGAGTCCTCTTTTTCTCCTCCATTAGCTAGTGAGCTTTTGGTGGAGGTGGTAAGAATTTTAACTCCTCTCCTCTATGGTTTTGTTGAGTAGAACATTACTTTTTTGTAGTGTTTATTGTGTTCTATACTTTCTTTTTTCCTTTATCATACTTTTCTCTATCATTTCTACATTAGTTGTCTATGGAGGAAACACCAAAGTGGGGATCTGACTAAGGAAGACCCCTATATATCCCCCAACAAATTTCCTCTTTCTTTTGTGTAGGTGGGAATGCATTTGGAGCTAGCTAGCAAACAAGATCTTTTTTGAGATCATATTTTTCACCTTAGATTTTATATATCTTCTTTATCATATCCATTTGTATATCTCTTATTTCATAGTTTTTTTTTGTTCCCTTAAATATCACTAGCTAGGCCACCAACTCATTTTCTAGTGGTTCCTACTATATTTTTGGTCCTTTAGTCATATAGATGCTAAGGCACCTGAGAGACACCAGCGCACCGTACTGTCATCCTAAAACTACACTTTTATCCTTTCTGGAGAGCTACCTGATGTGTTTTGAACCCAAAAATTGGCTCACCTAGCCCCAAAACTACTTTTAGGTCTGCAGAGTGATTGATGGGCATTATAGTCCTCATAATTCTCATTCCTCATTTCAAACACCCCTTTAGAGTGCAGTATGTTAGGGCAGCCTTCCACTCTTGGCTCTCCATGACTTGGGGCCTTGAACATGTTTGGTCCCCTTCTCTTACATTTTTGGTGAACCTGACGTGAACCATTTTGGTTATGTTTTGTGATACTAAAAGCTCATTTCCTCATATTCTAGGAATCTTGTAGGTGTGAGTTTTTTGAGGCCTTCACCTTACAACCAAACCTATGACCCCTAGTAGGCATAGTTGAAAGGTTCTAAAAGTGTTGCATAATGAAACCTTAATTGGTTCCCTTCTTTACCTAGCGGCCTTTGGAGGGTCCCAAGAGATTGTCATTCATTGAATGTGATGGCCTCTTTCCTACATCAACCTATCACCTCTACACAACCTGTGAGCAGTGGTACTAGTGTAACCTTCACTTCACAGTACCTGCTGATGGGTTTTAATAGGGAACCATATCCTCTCTGTATCCCTATGTGAATCAATGGAAACATCATAGCAGGTGTTCTCATTGATCTGACATCTCATTTAAACATTATAACTAAGGAGATCATTCTAATCAATTTTTTGCACAAAGATGGGTATGATGCACCTATAAGAACCATCCACATGCATGACAGACTTTTCATGCCTCCTTTGGGTAGCATTTTCTTGTTGGTTTTGGTTGGACCTAAATCTAGGAAGCTTTTGTTTGACATAATCCTTGGATTTGAAATCTTTAGAGTGAATATTGGTATCCCCTGGTTAGTAGCTATGAATGCGGTTCCCTCAGTCATGCATAAATATTTAAAATTTATCCATGAGGGTTTTGTGCATGTGATTCATGACATTGGTTATAAACCATTGGTTGCTTGTGGTAGCTACTCCTTGGATTACTCTTGGCCTATGCCCATTGGTCCTCTCCTACCAAGGATGAACCTCATGTACTGAACATATCAAAATTATAAGAAAGGGTGCCTAAGGCCGAAAGTGAGATACCCTTCATCATCTTATGTTGTTTCACATAAGGCTTTCTTAAAATTTGATAGTGATGCCACCAAGGCACGTAGAAGAGAAGAAGAAAAGTAGTCCTGAGATCCTCCTTCTTGATCTTCCATTGTTTAGCTTGATGCTTCCTCTTTCCCAATTGTGGCACCATCAAATTCCATTCCACATTTGTAAGAGAATCCTATGGTGCCCACTTTGTGAAAGCCCAAGCGTCTCACATTCGAACTTCTTGTCCTGCCCACGAATCCTAGGACCATTTGGTATAGCAAGAAGAAAGGTCCCTAAGTGGAATCCTCTATGTCCCGACCTCCATGGCCTCCTACCACTTCTGCATCAAAAGTAGTAAATGGGAAGAGGCCCACTATCAAGGCACTAGAGCTGACTCCCCCAACTACTTCTCAACTTGTTCCTCCTACTCCCATTCAAGAGTCAATTCCACCACTAAAAATGACTATAGTGGACACTCCCATGGCTGAGCAGGAGCCTTTTATTCCTTTACATCCTCCAACCTCTAGTTCAAAGAGTTGCATAAACTGCCTTTTTGTGTGAGTGCAAGTGTTGGTGAAAGGCTCTCATGGATGAGCAAGCTACCTTATAGAGGAAGGAAGAGGAGATGACTGCCCATATATTAGGGCCTCCTACCACATCCTCCTCTCTCCTCCCCTCTACTTCCATTCAATATATCCCCCCATGACTTCCGGCTTCCACTTTGAGTAAAAATACACCTAACCCTAAAAAGGTGTAGGTGTTCACCACTCCTTCAATGGAGCTTCCCTTGTTGATGTCTCACCTTTTTAGAAACCCATAGATATGTCAAACACTTCAGTGGTATTTGCTATGATTTTCTCTTCCTCTTCTTCCTCTATACCTCTCACCTTTTCTATGGGGAGTTCACGTCCCCTGATGGAGTAGAATGTAGAGAGTGTCATTCCAGCAATGGAGGATGTAAGAGGATTCCACCTTCCCCGAAAGGAGGTCTGGTGCTAACTTGTTCTATCATGGTGACAGAACTAGTTTTAGCTTCCCCTAAGTTCATCACCACTCTTGAATCATTTGGTGAGCCTAGCAGTGAATCTCAAGCGTAGCCTTCTTCGTCCATTGAGGTAAAACATGGCACTCTTGTAAAGTGCATGTTTAACTCTCTAGATGAGGTTTCATCCTTGTCAGTGATCTTCATGAAATGACTAACCTTAGCTCCGCAAGAGCTTGCTAGAGAGGACCTTGTGGGGTCCTCTTCCTTAGCCCTTGTTGTAGGAGGGCCAGATACTCCTCTTAACATTCCACCACTATAGGCTCGCCATCCTTTCCCCTATGATGATCTAAAGTGGGAAGCAAATGACCTCTTATTCAATCAATGTTAGGGAAGGCCCCTTCTTTATCTTTAAATTAGATGAGTGTGTATTGTGATGTGTTGCCTCGTGATCATGCTATTTTTTCCTAGATGACCCTTATTGGTGCTTGGATACAAATGTTTTTTTTGTCATAAACCTTCTTCTATTTGTATCATCATTTGTAATTGATTTTTGACAAAATTGGGGATGATGTGAAGCATTGGGAGCATTTAGGATACCCTTCCATGTTGACCCAATTTTTGGTTTTACTTTGTCTTCTCGTGCATCCTTCACATGGTTTGATATAGTAGGGAGTTGATGACAGTTCATTCTATATAATATTATTATACTTATATATTTTTATGAGTAGTTCTGACCCTAAAATATTAGGTTACCCCTATGCCCTATGTTTATGTTCTTTTCTTTGTTTCTTTTTCCTTTACCTTTCTATCTTCTTTTCTTTATTTTTTCCTCTCATGTGTGATAATTCCATTTCTATAACATTTTGATTTTGAAAAAAACACATTCATTTCCAGCGAATCTTTTCTCAAGAATCTTCATAATTGTTTTTCAAAGAATCACATTCTCAACTTGAAACCCTAATGAAACGTGTTTCTTTCATCACGGGTTCATAAAGAAAGAACTTGGGAACCTTCCTCCAAGGTGGGAGTAACTTTGACCTTCCCTTGGCATGGGAGAATTTTATTCTTTTCAAATTCCTTGATGATAAATTGATTCAAGAAAGAAACATCTCTTTTGTACTTTCGAATAGCGTCCCTTGAGTGGACCCCTTCTTTACACCAGGTTCCCGAGGGATCCCTTTGAAATTTTTCCAACTTGTTGACAGTTAGTGTGATGTTCCACTTACTTTCATGTGTGGTCACTTTCTGACATGTTCTATCTATGGGTAGACATGTCATTTTGTAGGTATGCCTGTAAAGTTTCTTTCTGACTCTATAGAGTCCCCACTTTCTTTGGGTTTCCTCTATGTGAGATATCTTGGTGGATACCTCCTTGCAGGTCTTTGGGGCACTTTCTTTAGGTTTCCTCCATGTGAGAGATCTTGGGCGACACCTCCCTATAGGTCTCTAGGTTTGTAGGGTGCTTCTTCTAAGCTTCCTCCATGTGAGAGATCTTGGGGGTGGCTCCCATGCAGGTTTTTGGGTCTTTAGGGTACTTTCTTTTGGTTTCCACCATGGGAGAGATCTTGGATGATACCTACCTATAGGTCTACATGTCTTTAGGGCACTTTCCTAGGTTTCCTTCATGCAATAGATCTTGAAGGACACCCTCCTTGTAGGTTTGTGGGTTAGTGGGGCACTTTCTCAGCTTCCTCCATATGAGAGATCTTGGGGGATGCTTCCTTGTAGGTCTACGGGTCTATAAGACACTTTTCTAGGTTTTCTTCATGTGAGAGATTTTGGAGGAAACCTTCCTTGTAGGACTAGGGGCCTGTGATGTGCTTTCTTCTTGGGGATTCCTTATGTGAGAGATCTTGGGGGTCACCTCCTTTTAAGTTTATGGGCCTATAAGATGCTTTCATTCTTCAGCTTCATAGTTCTATGGGGCTATGAAGTCCTTTTCTTGTCCTACACTCTTGATTTCGCCAAAGCATGGTCTACTTCCTCAATGGTTTAGGTATACATTTCTAGCTCTAATATCTTTCCAATCTACTTTACCAAAGCACTCATCAGTATTCATGCTCACTAAAGTGGGGTTAGAATGTATAGGATCATATTTTCACCCCTTACAAAAATTCACCTTTTACACTTCCTCACCTTAGAAAATCAAATCCGAAGGAAAAATTTCATATCAACCCACTACCTTCATTCCACTTGGAATCTATTTTTTGTGTCGATAGAAGAATAATTGTAGGGGATTCCTGCACAATGCACAGACATCCGCATGGTACACTTATGTCCTTGATGGATTCTTGTGTCTAAAGCTAGCAGAGGCATTATGCTTCCTATTGGGAATGAGTCGTAATGTCCCTCTTTAGCCAACCGACTTGAAAAAATGCCTTATTCCTAGTCATTCTTCCTTCAAATTTGTCTATTTTTCATTCATTTCATCCTCTAGCAATCTTCTACACAATCTCTTTCAACATTCTCAAGCATTCTCTTAGCATTCATCACTCTCAACCAACACTTTCGCACCCCATAGTAGAAACAACAACACTCCATCAACTTTGTCGAGACATTGTGGAAAAAAACCATTGTAGCAAGGGCTTGAGTCCTCTTTTTCTCCTTCATTGGCTAGTGAGCTCTTGGTGGAGGTGGTAAGCATTTTCACTCCTCTCCTCTACGATTTGGTTGAGTAGCACATACCTATTTTGTAGTGTTTATTCTATTCTTTCATTTTTTTTCTCCTTTATCATAGTTTTCTCTATTGTTGCTATCTTGGTTGTCCATGGAGGTGGAAACACCAAAGTGGTCGTCTGACTGAGGTAGACTCCTATATAGTCCCCTAACAATTTTCCTCTTTCTTCTATGTAGGTGAATGTGCATTTGGAGCTAGCTGGAGAACATACTCTTTTGTGAGATCATCTTTTTCACCTTAGCTTTAATATATCTACTTTATCATATTCATTTGTATATCTCTTATTTCATAGTTCTATTTTGTTCCCTTAAAAATCACTAGTTAGGCCATCAACTCATTTTCTAGTGGTTCCTACTATATTTTTGGTCCTCTAGTTGTATCGATGCTAGAAAACCTAAGAGATGCTAGTGTGTAGCGCTATCATCCTAGAACTGCACTTTCATCCTTAGGTAGAGATCTACCTAAGGTACGGTGTTGAACCTGAAAACTATCTCACCTAGCCCCAAAACTAGTTTCACATTTGCATAGTGATTGAGGGACCTTATAGTCCTCATCATTCTTGTCCATTATTTCAAACATCCCTTTAGAGTGAGGTAAGTTAGCGAAGCCTTTTTCTCTTGGCCCTCCATAACTTGGGGCCTTGAATGTGGTTGGTCTCCCTCTCTTACACAAACCTTAAATATAAATTTGGTGAATCATCATGATATAAAATTATATAAATAGAATGAATCCTTTTAGGAGAGGGACTAGTGGGAGTCAAGTAAATAATGGGTTTCTTAGGGCTTGGAGAAGCCATAGATACCACAACAACATTCACCAACTCTTCAGCTCATGAGGAAATAGACAACTTGGAAGATCTATGGGTAGAGGAAGATGATTCTAAGAAATCATCTAGAGCAACATCCAACATGTCAAAATATTCCTTAGAAAAATCATTATCATAAAAATTAAAGCATTGTATAAATAGATCTGAGATGTTTCACAT
>VDFB02000013.1:82447842-82486400 GCA_007258455.2 Sequoia sempervirens
GCTTCAAAATGAGATTCATCTCTATGATTTCCTTAAAAATTGTTGGCTGCCCCCAAAGGTTTGTTACTTGATCTTCACAAACATCTAATTCTTTTGATCTTGTGCAACAAACTAACACCATATCCTCACTTTAATCTTAGTGGGTAGACATATGTCACCTATGTTGGTGATGTGAAAGCTCACCATCCTAGGTGATGTGTGGTTGTCCAATAGGATTGAGGTGAGATGAATTGGATAGTGTCTTTCATGCAACAATGCATGATTATCTTTATTCCTTCTTGGTGCCCCATATGACTCATGATGGCTGTAGGCATGCCTTGATTTCTTCTTCATTATTTTAATAGATGCATAATTGAACTTGATGCATCACTGAAATCATTTACTTCTTTTAATAAAATGGATCTTGGGTCCATTTAATAAGATTGAAAGACATATCCAACAAAGTACACCTTCCTTTTGACATGATGGCAGCATACTGATTGATTCATTGTGAAGAGATGAAGTGTGAACTTCTTGACAACTCACATAATGTGTTGCATCTTTTGAATTTGATAATGAAATTTGATCAACTCGTGTGATTCCATATTGATTTAATGCATCAATAGAATGTTTATCATTGATTTGATCAAGTTTCTCAATTTCCTATCCCTCTTAAAACATTAGAGGGTAGCATGTTGAGCTCTACCCTTGTGGGAGCCACATTTCAGCCCGCATGTTGTAATTAGCTGAATCAGAATAGTAACAAGACTTGTCCTAAATCTGCACAAGGAACAAACTAGTTAGATAAACAAAGTATATCATAGGAGTGTTTGATCACTCCTTTCTTGTTTTTAGGGAAACTTATGGTATGCTACTATTTTAATGCTTGTAGACATAAAATTACATGTTTATGGATGTTTTGCATATATTTTGATCAGGGACATTTCATGGATGTTTTGCATATATTTTGATCAGGGACACTTATGGAAGCAGAGTAGCAAGAAGGATTGAGATGATGTGAGGCCAAGCCAATGGGATTCATCATTCCACCAGACAATGATGGGTCCCTTTTCATTTTATATATAATTTTTTTCTGTTATCTATAGGCGTATAGTCTTTTCTTTATAAGCATTAGAATAGCTAGTCCCTTGGCTTGTGAGGGACATTATATGGTCATGATTATCAATAAAGATTACATTTTCTATACATAGTAGTTCTCTTTCTTATTTGTATGTAATTGTAAAACTAGAATAAATGCAATCTATTTTGACAATCTCCTTTATGCCCATTAATGAACTTAGCAGAATCATGATGTATCTTTTAATTTTTAAATGAAAACATAAAAGAATAAATAATAAGTTACCTGATTTCAATTAAATGCTAAAATTAGGTAACAAAAACATCTAAGGGGACTTCTACGTCATGTGCCCCATTCTCTATCGATTCAAGATGGACCAATTTAAGAGGTTCAATTGAAAGAGTGTTAATACTCCACCAAGGTTTCTGCTTAGAGAATCCCAAACTGAGATATCACATATGAGGCTTAAATTAGATAGTGACCTTGATTCCTTGCTCAACACATCCAAGACCCTTTTTCCCATAGCCATATTGAAAAGCAAGTCTATTTCCAAAACCATAGGATGTTTGCAAAACTTTGGAAGGTAGTGATTACACATAGAGAGCATCATTCCACCTATGTACATGGAATGCATCTATGATAGCACAACCATATCCTTTACTTGATTCACAAACATTAACCTCCTTAGTAGGGGAATGACTAGTCTCTTGTAGGAACACAACTTTCCTTCTCAACAAAAGTGTTATCTACTTGTTCATTAGAGGTATTTGAGGTTATTGGAAGTTTTAGATGAGTAGGATTCACTTTGTATTCCCCAATAATGAACTTAGAGAACTCCAAGGATCCCTAATCATCACTAATAAATGCATTAGGTTTAGAACAAGTAGATAGGGAGGACTTAGGACTTTCTGCTTTAGGTGGTTCTTCTTTTGTAGTATTCACTTCAAGGACAATCTCCATAGAGGGTATCACTGAGCAACATGCCATCACATCAGAAGTTAGGGATGGAATACAATTCCTAAGAGTGGAGACAACCAAAGCCTGACCAATAGTTGCTAGTTCACAAAGGTGAACAACTTCTAAGTCAATTTTGACTATTATTACTCAATTATTTTTAGCAAACATTAGAGAATAATGTATACTGGAAGTTACAACACCCATAGCATTAATCTAGGGTCTCCCCAGAAGAATATTATAAGGTAAGGCACCAAGCATCAAATAAAACAAGGTGGGTAAGGTAATAGGGTTTAACTAGAAAGGGAATATTATCATGCCTAGAGCTTTTCAGCCAACATTATCAAACCCATGAATATACAAAGAAGAAGCAGTTAAAGAAGAAGAATCAACTTTAATCTTGGGTAGTAGATTTATACAAAAAACATTAAGAGTTGAACCAGTATCAACAAGGGTATGTCTAATACCAATAGTATTGACATTAACTAAAATCATTAAAGGATCCACTTGTTTTTGCACATTCGGAGGCAGAGGTTTCTATAGATAGAATATGATATTTGATGAATCTACATGGATATGATCCATCAATGCATTAAAAAATTTTGACCTCATGGAAATAGGCAAGAGGATCTTTTTCAAGGCTTCCTAAAGCATACCTTGATAAACAAGAGGGGTATGAAGGAAATTCTAGAGTGGGATCTTAGTTGGAGTAACCTGAAGTTTTGCAACAAGATCATAATCCATGGGTGCTCTAGTTGTAGGCTTAGGTGATGAAGGATGACTCAGTTGATGAGGTGGTAAAGAAGTATGAATTTGAGTAGGTTGAGGTGTAGGAATAGAAGGTTGTTGATCTGTATTTTGTTTGTTTCTTCTTGTATTAATGTGTTCCCAACAACATTATAAGAAGTGGAGTCTATAGCTTTTACAATCTATATAGGAGTGAATTTTCACCCCTTAAAAAAATTCCCCTTTTACACTTCCTCACCTTAGAAAATAAAATCCGAAGGAGAAATTCCAACTCAACTTGCTACCATTGTTCCACTTGGAAAATTTTTTTGTGTTGGTAGCAGAATAACTATCAGGGACACTCGCACAATGCGTAGATGTCCATGTAGCATGCTTATGTCCTTGACAGATTCCTATGTTTGAAGCTAGAAAAAGCATTACACTTCCTATTGGGAATGAGATGTAATGTCCCTATTCAACCAACCAACTTGAAAATGCCTTATTCTTGCACATTCTTCCTTCAAATTGGTCTATTCTTCATTTATTTCATCCTCTAGCAATCTTCTACACATTCTCTTTCAACATTCTCAATCATTCTCTTAGCATCCATCACTCTTAAGTAGCACTTTGGCACTCCATAACAGCAACAACAACACTCCAACTCTATAGAGAAAGTGTGGAACAACACCATTACATTAGGGGATTGAGTCCTCTTTTTCTCCTCCATTAGCTAGTGAGCTTTTGGTGGAGGTGGTAAGAATTTTAACTCCTCTCCTCTATGGTTTTGTTGAGTAGAACATTACTTTTTTGTAGTGTTTATTGTGTTCTATACTTTCTTTTTTCCTTTATCATACTTTTCTCTATCATTTCTATATTAGTTGTCTATGGAGGAAACACCAAAGTGGGGATCTAACTAAGGAAGACCCCTATATATCCCCCAACAAATTTCCTCTTTCTTTTGTGTAGGTGGGCATGCATTTGGAGCTAGCTAGCAAACAAGATCTTTTTTGAGATCATATTTTTCACCTTAGATTTTATATATCTGCTTTATCATATCCATTTGTATATCTCTTATTTCATAGTTTTGTTTTGTTCCCTTAAATATCACTAGCTAGGCCACCAACTCATTTTTTGGTGGTTCCTACTATATTTTTGGTCCTTTAGTCATATAGATGCTAAGGCACTTGAGAGACACCAACGCGCCGCACTGTCATCCCAAAACTACACGTTTATCCTTTCTGGAGAGCTACCTGATGTGTTTTGAACCCAAAAATTGGCTCACCTAGCCCTAAAACTACTTTTAGGTCTGTAGAGTGATTGAGGGGCATTATAGTCCTCATAATTCTCATTCCTCATTTCAAACACCCCTTTAGAGTGCAGTATGTTAGGGAAGCCTTCCACTCTTGGCTCTCCATGACTTGGGGCCTTGAACGTGTTTGGTCCCCTTCTCTTACATTTTTGGTGAACCTGACGTGAACCATTTTGGTTATGTTTTGTGATACTAAAAGCTCATTTCCTCGTATTCTAGGAATCTTGTAGGTGTGAGTTTTTTGAGGCCTTCACCTTACAACCAAACCTATGACCCCTAGTAGGCATAGTTGAAAGGTTCTAAAAGTGTTGCATAATGAAACCTTAATTGGTTCCCTGCTTTACCTAGCGACCTTTGGAGGGTCCCAAGAGATTTTCATTCATTGAATGTGATGGCCTCTTTCCTACATCAACCTATCACCTGTACACAACCTGTGAGCAGTGGTACTAGTGTAACCTTCACTTCACAGTACCTACTGATGGGTTTTAATAGGGAACCATATCCTCTCTGTATCCCTATGTGAATCAATGGAAACATCATAGCAGGTGTTCTCATTGATCTGACATCTCACTTAAACATTATAACTAAGGAGATCATTCTAATCAATTTTTTGCACAAAGATGGGTATGATGCACCTATAAGAACCATCCCCATGCATGACAGACTTTTCATTCCTCCTTTGGGTAGCATTTTCTTGTTGGTTTTGGTTGGACCTAAATCTAGGAAGCTTTTGTTTGACATAATCCTTGGATTTGAAATCTTTAGAGTGAATATTGGTATCCCCTGGTTAGTAGCTATGAATACGGTGCCCTCGGTCATGCATAAATGTTTAAAATTTATCCATGAGGGTTTTGTGCATGTGATTCATGACATTGGTTATAAACCATTGGTTGCTTGTGGTAGCTACTCCTTGGGTTACTCTTGGCCTATGCCCATTGGTCCTCTCCTACCAAGGATGAACCTCATGTACCAACATATCAAAATTATAAGAAAGGGTGCCTAAGGCTGAAAGTGAGATACCCTTCATCATCTTATGTTGTTTCACATAAGGCTTTCTTAAAAGTTGACAGTGATGCCACCAAGGCACATAGAAGAGAAGAAGAAAAGTAGTCCTGAGATCCTCCTTCTTGATCTTCCATTATTTAGCTTGATGCTTCCTCTTTCCCAATTGTGGCACCATCAAATTCCATTCCACATTTGTAAGAGAATCCTATGGTGCCCACTTTGTGAAAGCCCAAGCGTCTCACATTCGAACTTCTTGTCCTGCCCACGAATCCTAGGACCATTTGGTATAGCAAGAAGAAAGGTCCCTAAGTGGAATCCTCTATGTCCCGACCTCCATGGCCTCCTACCACTTCTACATCAAAAGTAGTAAATGGGAAGAGGCCCACTATCAAGGCACTAGAGCTGACTCCCCCAACTACTTCTCAACTTGTTCCTCCTACTCCCATTCAAGAGTCTATTCCACCACCAAAAATGACTATAGTGGACACTCCCATGGCTGAGCAGAAGCCTTTTATTCCTTTACAGCCTCCAACCTCTAGTTCAAAGAGTTGCATAAACTGCCTTTTTATGTGAGTGCAAGTGTTGGTGAAAGGCTCTCATGGATGAGCAAGCTACCTTATAGAGGAAGGAAGAGGAGATGACTGCCCCTATATTAGGGCCTCCTACCACATCCTCCTCTCTCCTCCCCTCTACTTCCATTCAATATATCCCCCCATGAATTTCGGCTTCCGCTTCGAGTAAAAATACACCTAACCCTAAAAAGGTGTAGGTGTTCATCACTCCTTCGATGGAGCTTCCCTTGTTGATGTCTCACCTTTTTAGAAACCCATAACTATGTCAAACACTTCAGTGGTATTTGCTATGATTTTCTCTTCCTCTTCTTCCTTTATACCTCTCACCTTTTCTATGGGGAGTTCACGTCCCCTGATGGAGTAGAAGGTAGAGAGTGTCATTCCAGCAATGGAGGATGTAAGAGGATTCCACCTTCCCCGAAAGGAGGTCTAGTGCTAACTTGTCCTATCATGGTGACAGAACTAGTTTCAGCTTCCCCTAAGTTCATCACCACTCTTGAATCATTTGGTGAGCCTAGCAGTGAATCTTAGGCTTACCTTCTTTTTCCATTGAGGTAAAACATGACACTCTTGTAAAGTGCATGTTTAACTCTCTAGATGAGGTTCCATCCTTGTCAGTGATCTTCATGAAATGACTAACCTTAGCTCCGCAAGAGCTTGCTAGAGAGGACCTTGTGGGGTCCTCTTCCTTAGCCCTTGTTGTAGGAGGGCTAGATACTCCTCTTAACATTCCACCACTATAGGCTCACCATCCTTTCCCCTATGATGATCTAAAGTGGGAAGAAAATGACCTCTTAGTCAATCAATGTTAGGGAAGGCCCTTTCTTTATCTTTAAATTAGATGAGTGTGTATTGTGATGTGTTGCCTCGTGATCGTGCTATTTTTTCCTAGATGACCCTTGTTGGTGCTTGGATACAGATGTTTTTTTTTGGTCATAAACCTTCTTCTATTTGTATCATCATTTGTGATTGATTTTTGACAAAATTGGGGACGATGCAAAGCATTGGGGGCATTTAGGATACCCTTCCATGTTGACCCAATTTTTTAGTTTTACTTTGTCTTCTCGTGCATCCTTCACATGGTTTGATATAGTAGGGAGTTGATGACAGTTCATTCTATATAATATTATTATACTTATATATATTTATGAGCAGTTTTGACCCTAAAATATTAGGTTACCCCTATGCCCTATGTTTATGTTCTTTTCTTTGTTGCTTTTTCCTTTACCTTTCTATCTTCTTTTCTTTATTTTTTCCTCTCATGTGTGACAATTCCATTTCTATAACATTTTGATTTTGAAAAAAACACATTCATTTCCAGTGAATCTTTTCTCAAGAATCTTCATTATTTTTTTTCAAAGAATCACATTCTCAACTTGAAACCCTAATGAAACGTGTTTCTTTCATCATGGGTTCATAAAGAAAGAACTTGAGAACCTTCCTCCAAGGTGGGAGTAACTTTGACCTTCCCTTGGCATGGGAGAATTTTTTTCTTTTCAAATTCCTTGATGATAAATTGATTCAAGAAAGAAACATCTCTTTTGTACTTTCGAATAGTGCAACCCTTGAGTGGACCCCTTCTTTACACCAGGTTCCTGAGGCATCCTTTGAAAATTTTCCAACTTGTTGACAGTCAGTGTGATGTTCCACTTACTTTCATTTGTGGTCACTTTCTACTTAGATTTTAGGGAAAAAATAAAGTAGGTGTCTGTAAATACCTAACCATAATAAAATGATAATATTTTTCCTAATATTTTATATATAAGTAGAGGAGTTCATGCCCAGTCGATACATATTTTTTGTAATTTTTTCAAGTAAATAATTAATTATGAATTTTTATTACAACTTTTAAAAAATATAAAACTTCATATGTCGACCACCTTAACTTGGTCAAAACTTCATTAAATTTAATTTTCTTTTTTTAATCCTATACTATGTGAAGCATAGAACATGGCCTTATGTTTAGATTCAAAAATGTGATACCATTGAAAGCTATAGATGTTTTCCAATCAGCCTATCGTCGGGACTTTAGTTGTAATTCTAATAGAAAATGAATAATAATTATTTATTAAATTCAAATTAAACATAATTTATATTGGTGGAAAGCTGAGAATATCCTCCTAAAACCCTTTTTAGTTTCATCAATTTTGGGTAAAAAAAAAGTCATCGACCACATACCCTACAAATACCCATAATATTGCCCTTTTTGGCCCATCATGATCCTGCACATACCCTAAATGGAAAAATTAAAAGAAACTATACACCTTCCTGTGAAAGACTACTTTAGAACCTAGGAAGTAAAGTTTCTAGATTCCCACCTTTGAAGGAGAGCTCTCGGCTAAAGGAATTCAAAGTTGAATTAAGACACCAACACAACCCTAGGAGTCAAAAGACCCATTGGCATCCTAAGCAATAGAGGGCTCAAAAATCAAGCGGGAAGACTAGAAATTCACTATGTAACACAAATCCAAGTTTCGTTAAACAAAATGACAAGATAAAGAACAAAAAATCAAAGAAAACACAAGGAGAGTTAAGAGGGATCTTACAAACAACCAATTGCTTGAATCCTTCTCTTAAGCTTCACTTTAGCAACCTACACACAAGGAAAACAAGGAAAAATGTGTGTGTTTCAGGGCTTACCATAGTTAAACCCTTGTTTTGGTGTTTGCACATCCATAGACAGCCAAATAGGGAGAGAGAGTAATCGAAATGGAGAAAAGTAAGTGGTAAAAACAATCCTTGCTTTAGGAGGAGAACCCACACCACTAAGTAGTAAATGAACAATGAGATCTAATCTATTCACAAATAGAAAAGAGAGAGAGCATTACCAACAAGCCTTGTCCCCCTCTTGAACACACAAAAACATTGTTGAATGCTTGCTAGAGATCTTTGGTTGTTGGAGTGACCTCACTCTAATAGAGCTTTTCTTGTAGAAGTGGTGTTTCCCAAAGTAGGAGTTGAGAAGTGAAGTGTAGTTTAGAAGAGATCCTTGAATGAATGAGAGAACCCCCAAAAATGAGAGCAAAGGAGGGATTTTGTTGCATGTAAGGGCATAAAGAGCTATTACATTGGAGAGCCTGACTACAAAGACACATGTTGAGAGCCAAGATTCAAGATTCCCCATTCTAAACTTAGAAAACTACCAAGATGCTAGCACATCGTGTAGATGTCCACACACCATGTAGGCATCAAAAATTCTACTTCTCAAGAAACAACTCAATAGACTATTGTTGCTTTGGCATTACACCACATGGAGTTGAAATCTTGAAATTCTAACCCATGCAATTTTTTTCATAAGTGTGTTTAGGTGTCATAAATGCTAGGAAAAGTGCTAAACTATGAAATTTCCCCTAAGTGCACATTATAGCAACAAGAAACACTAGTGTTAGTAAACCATGAATGTGTCTACAAAGGTAGAACTTTAGAATAATTCCTTGTCTAAAGTGCTATCAGATGCACAAGATATGAGACATTTGAGATAGGTGATGAGTATTGTGCAAAGGCTATTCAAAATGATAGTTATTGAATTTGGAGGACAAGCTATAGAATTGAATGATTTTTTAAGGGAATCCTATTCATTAAGATATAAGGTCATGTGAATAAGATTCAAAGAGGAACAGTCATCACCAAATTGAAATGGAAAAGAATAGTAGTATCCTATAACCACAACCACCATAATACAATAGCTTTCAAGGTTATAAAGATGACATTGATCATAACATAATCAATAAAGAGTTCTAGAAAATGAGGGATTTATAGGAAACCTCATCAAAGGAGAATTGAAGTTAGATGCAATGAACTATCCTAATGTGTTATGCAAATTTTCCTATAAGTTATAGTGCTAGAGGGAATTTGTTGCATGAAATGGTATGATAGTTAGAATGAGTGCAAAGGTAGTCTTATAACTATTTGAAAGTGAATAAATGCATGCAGTAGGATTCTTTAGATGCATGAGGGTCAACTCACAGTAGGGAATCCTTCATGAAGTCCAAATGTTTCCTATGCTTATAATAGTCTCAACATTCAAGGGCTAGGCTTATTATTATATGGACTCTTGAAAAGGAATAAAGGATAGACACTAGAATAGGTTGAAGTGGAATATAGTCTTGAATAGAAGTGGGTAGGTGTCTTATGTAAATTCCTTGATCAATGCATGACTCAAGTTGCAAGGAGACAATATCTATATCTGGTAGTTCTCACAAATGAATTGAGTTCCACAATAGGAAAGTGATGTGAGAAGTGTATAAGAAATAAAGAGGCAACAATACTAATTGTGCACTATATTTTCAATTCTTGATGACAAGTGAAGTTCCTTTTATGATAGTACTAGCCTCCAAATAAATTTTCTTATCATAGGTTTTGGGTAATAATTTGAGGAATGTGTGTTGTTTTGTGTTTAATATACTATTTTGATTGAAGTTCATAGCTTCAAACACAAGCATATGACTATTTATAAGAGGTGTCAAAGCATGAAGAAATTGAGTAATTTTAATGAGGGGACTTTATGCATTGGGATTGATGTTGATATTAAAGTTGGTAGATGCTTGCATATGCCTAATTGTGAAGGTACTATCATAGTGAAATCACATCTTTGCTACTTATAGATGATGAATCACTCAAATTTGCAGATTTTATGCTCAAAATGGAGATATTCAAGGGTACAATTATGAGTGAAAGCCAACTGGGATGGATGTTTTTGGATTTTTTGGGAATATTTCAATGTGTTTAGTGGTTTTAGTGTTTTTAGGGAGATGCACACTATGTATAAAAAAAGATCGTATTTACAAGATTTACTGAGGGAGATATGGTGCATATAAAAAAATTGGTGTTTATCAATAGAAATTTGGGGTGATTTAAATTTATAGCAATGTATGTCAAGAAGGTCTTCCTAGATGGTTTCAAGTCCTATGCAATGAGGAAAATCATGCCTAATTTTGTTCCCTTTTTTAATGCTATAACTAGTTTGAATGGCTTAGGGAAATCGAATATATTGGAGTCAATCTATTTCATTCTTGGAATTACTAATTTAAAATAGGTCAAGGCTTCAAATTTGCAAGAGTTGGTGTACAAGCAAGTGCATGCCAAAGTGACAATGGTCATTATTTCTACAAGTTTTTTTTTATAATTTTGATTGTAATCGCACGATCCCATTGGATATGAAGAAAACACCAAGATCATTGTAAGTCGACATGTATTTATCCATTTCATTTTCTTTTAGCTCCTTTAATTTCAAAATAATCCTCAAATAGTTTGTGATATAATATTCAAGTTTTCTTTTAGTGGGTTTGGTCAAAAAATTGTTTCCTTAGCTATGGGTATCTATTGCCTCAAATTCACCCCTAGGATTGCACCCTAGAATGAATTTTTTTGAATAGTTAAGGGAGAGATTAGATAGTCTCTTTGTTACCTCTCTTCACTAAATCAAATTTTAGAAGCATGGTTTCAGGGGGAGCTTATGGTTTTTTTCTATGATCCCTAAACCTTCAAAGTTTTCTTTAGTTTGATCTCTTATTGTAGTTGTTCTTGTTGAAATCATGGTTCATTTTTTCTTGGATAGTGTTTTGGTGATGTTGCTCATGTTGGTTCATGTTGGTATGATGTTCATTGATGGCTATCACAAAGTTTCTTAGTCAAAATGGTGTTGATGGAGAGATACCAAAATATAATGGCTTTAACAAAATATAGTGTTTTGCATTGAGACAGTGATGTTCTGATAGTTCTAGTGCTATGACAATTCAATGGAGTGTTGATAGTGGTCTTGTATGAATTTTTCTCTTACTTGACAATGTATGTTGGTTAATGTGTTAGGCTAATAGGAAAGTATTGTCAATTTCTCAGAATGTGATACAAGGGACAAGGAAATTCCTTAAGAATTCCATAGAACTGTAAGAGCAACAAATGATCAAAGGGTTTTTGAATCAAAATAATAACTCCAACATCAGCCCTTCCCCCCATGTTAGCAAGGTCTCCACATACAATCTTGATAGGAAATGTAAATAGTTGCACAATTGTGTGAAATCACATCATATGGTAGAGAATTGAAGGATTATGCTTAGAGAATTTATAGTATAGGCACAATTTTTTTTAAAATGGCATTTTTTCAAGAATACAATTATCTTTGTTATCACACTTTCTCATCTTGTGTAACTAGTAGTTTTTTTCCTTTCAAGTTTCCAATTAAAATCCCTAGATCTTTCCTCCTACCTCTTGATCATTTAGTTTTATTTCAAATATACATATAAGTTTGGAACTGGAGGCTCAAAAGGAATACTACTTTGGGATGGTTATATTGATGCCTACTCATGTTCATGGATGTTCAGAATAGATGGAAATAAACAAAAGTTCAATAATAAATAAATGTGTATTATTCATTCTCAATGGAATAACTTTAATTCAATATATTTCTTGGATATAAACTTTATATTAGTCCTATTAGATAAAGATTTTGTTTCTATTTTGGGAGCTTCATTTGTTCTTCTTATAAATCTTTTTTTTTTAGTATCACTTGTGCAAAATACTAAAGTTCTACTAGTTGACATATGTGAGCAACTTATAGTTTTTCTAATCTTGTGAAAGCTCAAACTGATTTTATTATTTTAAATTCACATTTTATATCAAGGTTATTTCCTAGATTCTTGATTTTGTTCAAGATTCGAGAGCAAGAACAGTTATAGTGGAAACATACATATGCTAGATTAAAGCCCAAAAAACTCACCTTTGTTACCTTCCACACCATAAATTAAATCCTCCTTATGTGGATTCAAAATTTGTACGTGAAGTTGCACATGGAACACAAATATATGATGTTGAGGGAATAGCACGTATGAGAGATTTAGGACAACTTTCCTCTCACATCCTAGATTATGATGGAACATTGGCCAAAGTATGCTTTAGTCTACAAAATTTCAATCAAACTATTTGTGTTGAATGATTTTTTAGTGATAACAAGAACATATAAATATTTCATTGATTTTTCAGGCTTTCCTGCCTCATTGTTGGCATGACTTGAAGAGTTTGTATGAGAGAGGGTACCTCAACATGCTTTTCATGCATCACCATGAAGGCTAGTAACAAACCATGTGGTGTTGTGGTGGAGGAATATAGTGATGCTTTCAAAGGTTGAGGAGTTGGGATTTACACCCACTAGTTGCATTTTCTTAAAATTTTCAAAAAAGGCCATTTTGAACATATCCTTTAATCACAACATTCCATGATATTACATTTCTTTGAGGAATTTTTAAAAACAGTTTCCTTACCTTGTCTATGCTTCCACATTTTCATGTATGTCTAGAAGGGCACTTGTAACTACAACATATGACAAAAAATTCCCTACTATTATGCTTTGATGGATGTCCCTTCATTATTACTAGATAACTAATGTAGTGCACATTATTATGGTGCAAGCCTATTTTTCAAATTGTTTCATTTAACATCACCAATATTCTCCACAAGAACATTGTTCCTATTTAAAATGATGGAAATGGTTCACATCTCTTGGAACAATTTATCTTGCAATAATATTGGAGTTGAATTTTAATGTAGTGCAAAAATTAGAACATACTTGAAGCTTCTTAATAAATCTAATGGTTGTACCAGGGGCCATGTTTAACAAACCAAATTCAATTGCTATCTTTTCACTATGGTGGTAGATAAATGAATATTTTCTCTTCTATTCCACAAAATTAAATAGAATTCTTGAATTTTTAAATACCTTGCTACCTTCATTTTCCAAGAAAATTTCTCCAATTTTGCATAGCTCTCCCATGTTTGTTGATGTGATTTGTCTCCTACACAAAAAATCATGTACCATTTTATGCCCTTCAATCCAACTACATGCAAGTATCTTTTTAATTCCTCTATATTTCATCAATCTCCTTACTATTTGAACCTCACCACACCTTCCTACTTCTACATAGATGTTTTATAGAAGAACACAAGTTGAAGCATTTTTAGGATCCAACTAAAAAAGTATTTTTTCTAGAATACTCATCCTATATTCATATATGATCCATAGGTACCAAACGTTTAACTGAAATCTTATTAATAATGTTTAGGGTGTCCTCAAGATAGCCAACATGGGCATGAAGGTCAACCATGCGCACCTAATGATCAACTATATATGCAATACAATAAGGGTTACTAATGTGTGAGGTATGTGCAATCCTCATCCACTAAATCTACATGACTACATGCATCTAGAACATAAGAAAATCTTACAATATCAGTGTTCTAGAGTGCTTCATTTATTCAAATATTTTGAGAGCTTCCTTGTAAAATCCATTTTGTGTACATTTTTCAAGCATATCATTTCATTCCATGAGATGACATCTCATTGAGGAATTCTTTCAAACAATTCATTTTGTACTAAATTTTGGTGTCAAATATTTGGTAATTATGGTTAGTTTCATTACATTCAAACTCTAAATTCTAAGAAATTATATACAATAAATAGATTGATGGTTGTTTGGATAGTGAAATTAGCTCTCTTAAAAATTAACTAAAATATCTTTTATTGAAGTATCTAGAAGTATTATTTTAATTAAAGAGGAATTTGTTGTTCTTTTGAAGCAATGATTAACAATGATTTTACAGTGCACCTAGCTTGCTATTTTCATTCAAGATACAATTCATCAAAGTCAAGCACATACCAAGAAGATGGTACTCTACTTCAAACCCTCAACCTCACTTAATTTAGTCTATTTACATGGGGATATTAAGGAAGTTTCTAAACAATTAATATATATAATTTGTTTTTTGTGAAGGATAATCTTATGAGATCCAATATGGAAATGGATAAATATCTAGTTTCTTAATTAAATATGATGGCACAGTTGGGAAACTTGTTGTGAAACATCAAGTTAGTAATTTTTAGATGTTAAGGCTTCCCAGTTGGATATCAAAGATATTTTCTCATCAACTTAATTTGGAATTTATGTACAAATGGATTCTTTCATGGTCTAGGTATTTACTGAGACAACACATGAATTGTTGGCTATTTTTAAAGAACCAATCAAATCTCACCAAATATCTATGATTTTTCCTAACTCAATTCTCGAATATCTAAGAGATTGTTGGCCAATGAACAAGATGAAGCAATAATGATTCCTCTCTTGCAATTTGGGATCTACAAGACCTGGTATGGTAGTCCCACAATGTATATCTTATGACTCTCCTAAACAATTAACTGATACTTTTTATAAAAAAGTAGATATAGTCCCATCAGAATCTAAATAGATGAAATCCTTCAAGAAATTGGCACTTCCTTGAGAGAATTACACACATAAATCCAAGAATACAATACAATACCAACTACAACAAAGGTAGATCAATTTAAAGATTATTTATAAATTATGTTCTCAAATTGGATAACCAAAACCATGGGAAATGCATGTAAGACTAAAGATCAATGTCATATCTGTGGGCTAGGAGTCTAAGAAAATTGAACTTCAAGGTAAATTTAATCTAAAACATTCATGATCTACGTGAGATTTCTTTGCAATTGATGAATTAATAATTAGATTCTACGATTACTTATCAGATCCAATTAACCTGCACATGAATTTAGGGTATGTGTAGGATCATGATGGGCCAAAAACTGGCAATATTATGGGTATTTGTAGGGTATATGGCTGACAACTTTTTTTTACCCAAAATTGATGAAACAAAAAGGGTTTTTAGAGGATATTCTCAGATTTCCACCAATATAAATTATGGTTTAATTTGAATAAAATAAATAATTATTATTTATTTTCTATTAGAATTATGACTAAAGTTCTGATTGATAGGCTGATTGAAAAACATCTATAACTTTCAGACGGTATCACATTTTTTGAATCTAAAACATGTGTCACATTCTATGCTTCACATACTATAGGATTAAGAAAAGAAAAATTAAATTTCATGAAGTTTTGACCAAGTTAAGGTGGCAGACATATGAGTTTTTATATTTTTTAAAAGTTGTAATAAAAAATTCATAATTAACTATTTACTTGAAAAAAATTATAAAAAAATATGCATCACATCTAGAAATGAGTCCTCTACTATATATAAATCTTATAAAAAAATATTATCATTTTATTATGGTTAGGTGGTCAGATTACACCTACTTCTTATTTTTTCCTAAAATTTAATACCGCATTGAAATTTCAAATTTCACCAAATAGATTTTATTTATTTTTAAAACCTAGTAGTTTAGAAACTACATTCAATTTTCTATAGATTCTATTCTTACATATTTTTTAAATAATATAGATAACTTATTCAATTTTTTATGTCAAGTTGCCTAGCACTAATTTTTCTGATTTTTTTTCCACTTAAGGGCTTGTTTTTTCCATGATGATCCTGTACATACCCTTTATTATTTGATCAAAGCATTTTAATTGACCCCTTGAACCAGATCTAAAATAAAAGCATACATCAAATTGTAATGACCATGAAGATTAATGAAAATGATCCTTAATTAGAGTTTTCATTAATAATCTTGATACAAAGTAAAATTGGAGAGACTATAGAATCCAAAAAACTTGCATTATCATTTAGATATGCTCAGGAACCATACAATTGGAAAAAATTACTAACTAGACTCAAAGCTTAAGATAAAGACTTCAAACATATTATCTTTGTGTTTACAAGCTTCATGGCCCTGAATTCCCTTTTATGGAAGCAAGGGAGCAAAACAAGCTTCATGCCAAGGATACACATGTCACATCTTAATTGGACCGCTACAAGACATATTCCCTTTGCAATTATATTTACACTTTCAATTGGAGGGAATACACATGAGACAAATATTATTTCCATTTGCTAAAAGGAGCAAACCAACCTTCCAAAAGGAACATGTTGAAAACAATAACCTTCAAACCGTTGTAGCACATTCATTCCATCAAGAAAAATGACAAAATTTATAAAGATAGAAAAAGCAAACCAATTTCCTAGTCAGTATCCACATCATCAGTGATCAACATTTACCAGTGGTACCCTTAGTCGGGAGGCACATATCTTTATCCATTATAATATCAAAGGCCAAACCTGTATTGTACTTGACCAAGTATATGTGTTCCACTTCTGTACTCACAAATCCAATTCATCTATAAATATCCTCTTCCACTATTCATACTCTGCCTTAGATGGCCAATTGAAATCAAAGATTTCATCCATCTTCTTCCTGTAAGGGGAGTATTTTGTCATTGCTGAATTAGCCTCCTTGTCAAATTCTTCAAGAAAACTAATGATGAAAGATAATTTATCCAAAGTATTTTTCAATATGTCAATGTCAACCTTCTCAAAAATAAAATTTTCTTGAGAAAAATTGTAGTGTCAACCTGTTGCCTCCACATCTATAGGGGCTTCACCTCATTATGGGTATGTTGAATGTTAGGAAACAATGTTAAATATGCTTCATCATACTTAGCTTTCAATTATTTTATTCTTTTTTCTAAAGGGGAAGCATACCCTTGAAAATTTTGATCTTTAACCTCACTAACAAATTTGTAAGTTGGGACCACCCTTGAATATCTATCCTCCTGTTGCTTATCCTTGACTACCATTAATCTCAAATTATCAACCCTAGGAATCCATTTATCTAGCATTGGAGTCCCCAATTCCCTATCTCTTTGATAGAACCTTATTTCTCATAGCATCAAAGAATAATTAGCATGAACACTATTCAATTTACTTTGAATTTTCTTATTTAGGTGCTTTAGAATAGTATGAACAATCTTGGAATTGTTCTCATACATTGTGCCTTGTGTTTGGTCAAGAAATTTATTGTATACCTCAACTTGCTGAAGTAATTTTTCCCTTGTAGGTTCATTACATGGAATTGCACCTGATCCGCTTGTCTCCTCTACTACAATTGACTCCTAACCCATGTTTTAAGGCACAAGTGACAATGATTGTTCAGGTGGAGGAAATTGAGGATGAGTCATAGGACGAATGGGAGTAGTATAGCTTGATCTAGCTAGCCCTTGAGACCTCAACATTTTCACTACTTGTTTCCACAATACTAGCTCTATTTCAAGCTCAACAACCTTCTGTTGACTCTTATTGTATTCACCAATAAGCTCATTGTACTTACTTCTATGCATATCCTTTTCTTTAGTGAGATTTTCAACTGTTGCTTTTGTGAGCCTAGCAATATTTATGGTCATGTTAGCTAATTATAATGCTAGAGTATTTGCAACTATTTTTATAATCAATCGCCCACTAAAGTTAGTCAGTTCTACAATTCTGGGCTTCTTAGAAATAAGAGGCAATGACCATATTGCTTGAGCATCCCATTCTTGACTGAACATAGATCTCTGAAGTGCCAACTTGGCTTCTTCTTTAGTTTGGAATAGAGGCTTATCAACCTTTCTTATAGTATCAAGTACAAATACATCAATAATATCCCATTCAAGCAATAATAAAATATTTCTCTTTTGTACCAGTGCCCTTCCTTCCTTAGCTGAGACATTTTGAAACTATTTCCTGATTTCTCTCCTCACATTTTCCTGAATAGAGCTTTTAGCAAATTCAAGATGTAAGCTTCTCTCAATGGAAAAGTTCTTTTCATACTCTAAATATTTTTATCTCCATACCAAATCCTCGAATGTTGTTGTTTAAATAAATGAATCATCCTTTATGAATTCTCTACAAGTCTCATCTCTCATGGCATCAATATTACTCACACCACTTAATTCATCATTTCCTAACCTTAGGATACTTGTACTAGAGCTTCATGTGACTTCCCTTGGGGGAGAAGGAATCCCCTGCCACATATCTTTAGAAGTTATCACAATGTCATCTTCATTATTATTAGGGTAATCAACTACCACACCCTTCTCAACCCTTTGTCTCTTAATTAGTGGCTACTCTGAGGGAGGAAGACTTCTTGGAGGAGAATCAACATAAATTATAACATGTGGGGTTTGTCTAGGAGGTAATGAGATTGATCCAGTTGGAAAGGTTGCCCTTGAATCCTCGAATGAAATAGGGATTGGGACTATCTGATCCTTCTTAATTACTTATTTTTTCCTAGAATATACTCAGGTTTTTTGCATGATTGATAGGAAGGAATTTCCTCCTCTTGTATAGATGGTCCTTCTTCAGTTGCCAAAGCCTTCCCCTTATCTTTAATTATTTCTTCCTTTCTCAACACACCAACACTTTCAAAACTCCCCAAAACATACCTTACCATGTTCCATTTCCCTTGAATGTTGGCCAGAGGATCATAGGCTAGATCATACTTCTTGATATTTGCTACCATCTTATTGAAAGCAAGATGCATAGCTTTCCTTTCACCTTGCACTTGTAAATTAAGAAATTTTCTAATGACATCCTTAGGGTAGTAGAAATTATGAACAAACACACCTAGTGACATTTTTTCTTTTACTTTAGCAATGAATCCCTCAGGTTCATGGCTTCTAGAGTTTGTTTTCATCAATCTGTAAGGTTTAAGGATCTCATCAAAGGCCTTCCAACCTCCCTTTACCATCACAAAATCTGCAAATTTTGTTGACTCAAGGAAGAATGAACCCTTCTTTTTACTCTCTGGCAAGTGACACATTTGAGATCCTCCCAATTGTCTCATGATTTCTATAAATCCAATCCTGAGAGACACGTCTCTTGGTAGTATAAAAGGATAAATACTTTTCCTGTATACCCTAAATATAGTTATGTCTAGATGTGCAATGATATCTCCCAAATTATAGGTTATATTCAACTCAGGCCTCCTTTCCATGGGCCTTAAGTAGTCATAAATTTCTTTCGAGATCCTTGGAAAATCAACAACCATGAATCTCCTTAGCTTGGATGCAAAAATGTTATGGAATACCACATAATAAAATTTGAGGTCATCCTTGTCCAAAATTTGGGTCCAACATTGGATCAGTAGCTCAAGATCATCCTCCACCTTCTTCAATGACATGTCATCACCAAAATTATTTTCTTGTTTATATAAGATCATATACATCAAAAGGGAGTACCACCAAAATTTTACCTAATGCTTCCCTTTCTTAAGATCAATCAAGCACTTGTGCATATTTTTTTCCAAATAGGTAGAAAAATCATAGACTACATTGAATGTCGCATGCTAAATATTGGCTTACATGTACATATATTCTTTTGGTATAGTATCAGGTGCATCAAAGCCAATAATTTGATACAAGGAGCAGACAGTCTTCCTGAAATAGTGGGCAATGCAATTCATAGGAAAATTTTCCTTTGCATCTCTTCCAATCTTGATCTTCTTTCTATTCTTTCCATGTCACATTGAAGTAGTGTGCATTTGTAGCATTTTCATTTAGAACAAGACCTTGGTATTATCATATTCTTTCCTAAAGGTATCAAGATCAATAGGGACCATATCTTTGTTCCACTCATGTAGTTTAAATATTTCTACAATCTCTTCCCTAGTGATCTTGACCATCTCAACACCACTACATTCCCTAACTATTATAGACACAAGGTCATATCTTGTTGCAATATCCTTGAGAAAATATACATCCATTCCAATTATTGCAAGTGGGAACTCCACAATTCCTATTCCCAAACCAATTTCTAAACATTTTCCAGCTAGTGTAAGGCAATTCAACATCATTGATCCAAGCCTGTTTATCCAATAATACTGCATGATCCTTAGGGCCATAGTATATTACTACTCCTTGACTCATCTTGTTGGTCAATGGTTTGAGTTGGTTGACAATGTCTTAAGAAAGTAGTCTAGTTGTGATTTCAGAATGAGACCTTTTTGTTTTGGGAGCCATGAATAACTAGGCATGTTTATAATGAACTAGGGTTCTAACACATAGAAGTTCAAAACCTAATTCTTTAAATTAGAAACTTGAGGCATGATTAGAAGATGCAGACTTGAACAAATTTGGAAGAATACTACTATTTATGCACAATTTTAAAATAATAAAGCAATTAAAGCATGCAAGTCAATTCAATTGGAAGAAAAATATGCACAACCTAGCCTAATTTAGGATGGTTCAAATAAAGCATAAGATAAAGTTTTAATTATACTTACGAATTTTTTCATTCACAGGAACCCTAATTTGTTTGTTTCACAACTTGAAAAACTTTGATCAATCACCCAGTTGCTCTGCATTTTCTTGCAATCTTCAATTGTATAAGAAAATAAATTTTATGCACCTTTATGACCCAATTATGATAATTGCTAATGTCCTTTCTACCATTACTACTTGCTCACATGAAGAAAAATAGCTCTAATATCTATGTGTGAGATTTTAAATAGTAGTCATTGATCTCACTCTAAGATGGCACAATGGATGACTCATATTAAGTGTAGACAGTTGAATTTACATCGCCATTGTTTTCCAACTCATCAGCCAATGAGAACATGTTGATTGGTAGCCACATCACTCCTTCCCATGGGATCCACTTCCTTCCCAGGTGAATAAAACAACACATGTTTCACTCAATCATGAACTTCACACATCTTATGAGTATTATTTTAATGGAGCGAGGTGTGTAATGGGTGGTTGAGATTTAATCTTGTAATTGCATGTGGATCACTGATCTCCAAACCACTAAGCATTGACTTTATTGAAAGAAAATTGAGCCTCACCATGGAAAGTACACACATCAAATAATCACGGACCTCTCAACACCTTTTGATGACCATTCTTTAATTCCTATGAGGTGTGTGATCAACAATCAAGATTTGATCCCTATATCCAACGAATAGGATTTGTGTACATGCTGATAAAGTTTTAAAATAGGTTCATGCCTAGGCCGATGAAATTTTGACCCTCAAGGAAAATGCTTAAGGAATTTTTTATAAAAATATTTTAGCCTGACTTAGGAAACATTAAAGGTGATGATATAAGATTGGACAACTGACAGACCTAAGCAAAAGGGTCGGTAAAAGCATGTCTTTGATGGCTTAAGTTACGACTTAAATGACTAATGACTAGGTAAAGTAGGTCAACATAGAGTTAAAATGCACAAGGTTTAAGAAATAATAAAATTGAGGGAAAGGTTACAAAACTAAAATCCTAAACCCCACCATTGGACATAGATGCAACAAACCACTACAAGGTGCAAAGCGATCTTTGAATTTTGAAATTTTAGGAGCTCTATCATGAACCAAGGTTGATACCTTTTTTTCAGTGCCTTGAATCCTCCTTACTAGGTAATATTCTTCCACATTTGATTGTCCCTTTATACATGTTATGTCCCCACTTCATGGTTATGTATCTATCTTTAAGTCATTTCTTAATGGCATCTAAAACTAGCTTGTCATTGTTTTGAATGCACAAAAATCCTGAGGGTTTGATCATATCTAGCTTTTATTTTCCTTTGAAAGCAGATGTGAAGTGGGACATTGCTATGGTTGAGTAAGGGATGTCTTTCCAACTCCTAAAAAAGTAGCCTAGTTGGTGAAGTCAATGTTTATCTAGAAGATAAAGATTTATGACTCTAATGTGTAGGTTGTTACTTGAAACACATCAACTATTTTTCCTAGTAGTTTAATGTAAATCAAAAGACTACTTCTTGGAAAGTTGTGGTTATAAATCTTGATTTCCTTATGTGCTCTTCCTTAAAGGATTTTCCAACACTAGCATTCAGATCATGATTGGGATACCCAATTTTGATTTGTTGGGTTTTTCACAGTACCAGAGCATAACATATACATCGGTGACTAACAATATATTACCATACTACCCTAACACAACTATCACTTTTGTAATTGTAGGGGCAGAGGTGGTTGAAAGCACCATCAATTTATCATCCCTTGTTGTCCCAGGAAGAAGACCTCTTGGTCATTTAAAATAGGTTTCCTTATTTTTAAGCATGAGAACTTAGTCAATTTTAGTTCCTATATGCTCTTCCACGCTTTAGATGAGATATAGGACCCTTAGGATTCATTTTTCAAGTAGTTATTTCATGTTTTAGAGCTATATAAGCAAAAAATAGAGCATTGTAACTTAGTTTTCTCAGTCACAGCATTGAGAAACACACTTTGTAACACATTTTTCAAAGCAAAGACACACATTTAAGTCTTCTATCTATTGTTAAAAAACTATTTCTCAGTAAAATTTTAGTATGTTTCCTTAAATTTTAGTATGTTTCCTTCTTAATAGATGTTTCATTATATGAAAATGAATGATTGATTATGTTTTTATGTTTTTTATGTTTAAACCTCAAAAGCATTGTCTCATTTCCAACTTTTTTAGGTAGAAATTATTGAAAAAAAACAATTAAATAAACTACCAATTAACTAAATATACTACCAATTGATAGAAATAAGTGAATAAATATAATGATTATGCAAGTAATAAACAATGTATCAATATACCACCAGTTGACAAAAAACAATGAACAAAAACAATTGAATAAACTACCAAATTGATCAAAATGATGATTAAAATCAATGCCTAAATACACTAGCAATGGATGGAAATCAATGAATAAATATGACTCAATAAGTAACCAGTTAACATCAATCAATGAATAAATATATTAGTGAATAAAAAATGACTAAATAAGTGACTAGTTTACAACAATAAATGACTAAATTAATGATTAAATATACTACCAAATGAATCAATCAAAAAAACCAATAAATGACTAAAAATGGCTTAATCATCATTTTGGTCACATTATAAATGACTAGCAATAAAATGCTAATGGTCACATGACCATTTTTAGTCATTTATAAGCAATTTTTAGTAGTTTTTTCAATCATATATTGTTGTTTTTGTACTAGTGAACCTTGGTAATTTTTCTCTTCTCTCCGAAGGTAGTCACTGATTTACCAAAGATCAACTTAGATTTCTTATGAATTTCTCTAGCTACTTTAGTATAGGTTTTGAATATTGGTTTGCTAGGATCTTTAGGGCTATTAATTAGCATTTCAATACAACCAATAGAATAATCTTTCTCAATTTCATAGCCTACCTCAGGAATCCATATAAGAATTAGAGGATACCAAAAATGTTATCTCACTCTTGTATCTTGTCACAAGTTCTCTTAGAATTATTTTCCTTATGTTCATTCTTCTCTAAAATTTTCCAAAGAATGTAGTAAGGGCATCACCCCTTGCATCTAGATCTCCAAAATTTCTCATCATTTCCCTAATTTAATGCACAATTGGTTTGGTATTCTCCCAAAAACCTTCTCCTACAATAGGTGCTTCCTTCATAAAGTAAAATATTAGGCTTATTATCAAGGTTTTGTACCTAAATGTGCAATTCATCTTCTTGATATCATTCAAGTTCTCCAATAACTGTTGTTGGAGGAACTTACAAAGGTCATATTCAATTCTTTTCTCAGCTATCTTTAAAACTACGTCAATAGCAGTGGCAAATAAATCATTGTCACCAAAGATCAAATGTGTAATAATCATACTTGCATATTGAACTATTGGATTAGTAATTTTAGTACCTATACTCTTCTTCAATCATTTTCCTTTGTCAAATTTGCATACTAGAGTAGGTCTAGAGGAAGACAAACTAGTAACATATCTAATTTCCTCTTTGGTTATCATATGAGAATAATTTCCATATAAATTGATCATGAAACTTGCTTAGTTCCAATCTAATACATTTTTCTTCATTACTAAAGTCTGAAAATCGATCCCATACATCTAATTTCATCTTTTTTATGTACAATGTGTTCTAGTTTTAGGGTATAGTCTTTCCCAATTAACTCTTCAAACCGTAGTATACATGCTTTTCCATAAAAAAATTTCTTCTAACTTCTTATGAATGTATGTACTAATATCTTCAATCAGAATGACATCGAGAGGAACTTCCGAAAAATGCACCCAAAGGGTCAAGTTCTAGGAAGGGTATCATTTAGTTTTTGGTTCCAATCTTTCTAAATTATCTACGACTTGAGGTGTATCCATCACATTCGATAGAGTTCAACAAATAATTCATAGAGAGTAATGTAGAACAATGATCATTTACCTTCTTCCTACACACCAAATCCAAATTCTAAAATTTTGCACAATGGAAATGCTTCCAACTCTTTAAGCTTGCTCCACACTCTACTTCTTTTCTAAAAATTATTTTCAACAAATTATTTTTCTCTTTAATGCACTTCAATTTAATTTTTTTATCCAATTTGCTTCAGCAATAAATTCTTCAAATCACATATAGAGTCCTTAGAATATGTGTATGCTTCTTTCTTTTCAAACTCTGCAATATTCCATCTTCACACAAGTCTTTAAAATTCCTTTCCTAAGAGATCTTGAATTTGTTATCTATAATAATTGCTTTTATGTCACAACATGACATCATACATGTCAAAAGTGGATATTAATTTTTTTATTATTGCTCCCCCTTAGCCACTACCTGGATTTAATTTTTGATGGGATTATTTTTGATGGGATTATCTGCATTGAGGGATGGTACAAATGAGATTGAAATTTATGAATCTCCTTGCTTCTCTGATTCTCCTTCCTTTCTCTAGATTCTTTCCATTTCCTTCTTAACTTTTATTGGGTCAATCTTAATGATTGGTTCATATATTTTTATTAGATACTCCTTTTTTATATTTTTTCTACAGTATTTAGCAAGGTTTTCAGGTTTGTTGCAAATATAACAAACATTCTTCCATCCAATTTTTACTTTATTAAATCTATATCTACATTGATTAACCTTGTGTCTAAATAAATTATATTGATAACAATAATCTTTAAAGGGATAGTTCATTGTGTTTAGCATATAAATTTTGTATTCTATAGCTTTATGTATCATTCTTTTTCACTTAAAACATTGACCAGAGAATGATAAAGCATTTTGACTCATTCCATCATTTTGTTTTATTCTATTTCTAAAATATTTTTCCCTATTTCCAAATCTATTGCATAAATAATAGATACCATTAAATGATGAGTACCTTTGAGCATTAGGTTGTTTGATAGGAGTCTTTTTGGTATTGCTTCTTTGATTCTTGAACTATCTACCATTTCTTTGAATCTTGTTAGGAGTTTGTTTTTCTTTTGAACTTTATCCTTCAAATTCCAAACCACTTTTGTCCTTGAATATTTTTTGACCAGCAATCAAATAATCAAGCATTGTAGAAATTTTCATGAATTTATCTTTATGTTTTCTTTCCCTCTTCATAATTACCACTTCTTCAAGCTTTGCACACTCATCCATCTTCCTTTAAATTTCATCTTTCTGATAGCCTTCAATTTTCTTCTCTTCTTCCACTTTTTCTTCTAGTCTGGTGATGTCCTCATTTGCTTTCTTCAACAAATCACTAACTTCTCTATATCTCTCCTTGAATTTCTTTATTTTTTCTCTCAGTTTCTTGATACACTCATTTTATTCCTTTAGGATTTCCTTCAAATCCTTGTTTACTTCTTCAATTCTATCAAGATCTTCAAGAGTAGTTTCAAGTTCACCATTATCTAAGATACAACCTTCTTTAATATGTTTAGCAAGAATTTCTTTTGAAGGAATGGGAAATATTGTATCTACCATTTGTTCAAATTCCAAGATCTTCCTCAAGTTGTTAAGCTTCTTAGAAGGAACCACACTCTGATACCAATTGTTGAACTCCCAAATTACTGAGAAGGGGGTGAATCAGTATTCCATTAAACCATTCAACTATGAACCAACCAATTATTAAACCATATTTAACTACAATTAAGAATGAATAAATTGAAAATAACATGACACCATAAGAAACATCAACACCATATTTTTACATGGAAAACCTAAAATAGGAAAAACCATGATGATGGTTAACTCACAATAAAATATATCTAGATATAGAATATTACAATTGCTCATTGCTAGGACACTATCCTTGAAGGATCACAACCTAAAATAATTTACAAAAAAAATTATGGCTCACTTCTAAGAGGTTAACTAAGATAGAATGAACCTTCCTTGTAATGGAGTTTAGTTTTGGTGAAGTATTGAATATAAAAACCCTTCTCTGTACAATATACTCAACAATTTTGTTTGCTCATACATACAATTTAACACTCCAAACGTAAATGAAATTCATTATACATGTAACATCAAAACATGTTAGAACATAGAATTCTCCTTTAGATGACATCAAGTAACTTATCTTCAACTCTGCAAGAAAAAATAATTAATCATGAGAGAAATCGGAATCTCCCACACCAATGTGTTGTATTGATACTTACTATAATTCTCAGTACACTATTACCCAAACTACTAGTAACTATATCTTTTCAACCATATAACCAAGACAACTAAAATCTTGTCAATAGATGCAAATAATGTTAAGATAGAACATATTATCAAATTTTGAATGAATCTTACAAAATAAGATAATACAAACCAAAATAATAGATCAGAAACCTTCTAGTACTAGATTAACATAGCTTGAACCATTATTACCAAAGCAACTACTAAACTATACAAGTAATATACATCAATGCCAATCTTTTAATTTCGATTGTCGATATCAATGACAACCTTCAAATTTCCAATAATTTTGTCTCCTTAATTGATGATGTTACAAGATATACCTGGTTATATTTTATGAGGCATAAATCTGAAATTTTCACTAAGTTTAAATAATTTAAATCCTTAGTTGAAAAGAAAAAAAATTGTAATATTAAGGTTTTGAGGTCTGATAATGGAGGGGAATAGTGTTCTAAGGAAATTGATGAATATTGTAATCATACAAGAATTTTTAGATAAAAAACTACTCCTTATAGTCCTTAGTAGAATGAGGTGGTAAAAAGGATGAATTGGATAATTATGGAAAGAGCCAAAAGTATGCTAAGTAGTTCACAGCTTGGCAGATGCTTTTGGATAGAAGTTGTAAGTACTTCTTGTTACTTGTTGAATAGATCTTGTTGTAAGGCTCTTGAAACAACACTTTGTGAAATGTGCATAGGTAATAAATCTTTTGTTTCACATTTAATGGTATTTGTTTGTGAGGCTTATGTTCATGTTCCTAAAGAAAAATGAACTAAGTTGGATCCAAAAGCTGAAAAGTGCATTTTCATTGGATATGGTGATAATGTAAAAGGTTAAAAGTTATGGAATCCTTTAACTAAGAAGAATATAATTTCTATAGATGTGATTTTGATGGAACTTAATGTTATTTATAATCTGAAATATCGAAAGGAAAAATATAAGGAAAAGAGAGTGAATTTTGAAATTAAGCAAGAAGATGCACCTCGAGAAGAACCGAGAGTTGGACTTGAGGATGAGGAAGACGATGAGGTTTCAATTTAATTTATTGATCAAACTAAAGAACATGAGGAGGAAAATTATGAAGAGGTTGAGCTAGGCAAGGATACTAAGAGCCTCATAATCCTATTCTTAAGAGATCCACAAGACAACAAAATCTAGTTGATGGTATAGCTGACTAGATTTTTGTTGTATATTTTCTTTATTGAGTATTGATAATGAACCTAGATCTTTTAGGGAGGCACTCTTTTTAGAGGAAAGTGAGCATTAGTTTTATGCCATGTAGGAGGAAATGATGGCTTTGGATAATTTTAACACATGGGATCTTGTTATTTTTCCCAAAGGAAGAAAACCCATCATATGTAAATGGGTATTTAAAAAGAAATTTGCAGAAGATGGTCAATTAGAGCAGTACAAGGCTAGATTAGAGGCTAAGGGCTACTTCCAGAGAGAGGGAGTTGATTTTGGTGAAATTTTCTCTCCTGTTGCTAAACTAACTTCTATTAGATTTCTTTTATCTATTTATATTGCTTGTGATTTTGAGATAGAGAAAATGGATGTTAAAATTAATTTCTTGCATGGGGATCTTGAGGAGGATATTTATAAACAATAGGATGATGGTTTTGTTGTGAAGGGAAAATAAAAAATTATTTGTAGGTTAAAGAGATCTTTGTATGGTTTGAAATAGTCACCCAGGATTTTGTATCAAATTTTTTGATGTTTTTGCATTAAATTTGAGTTTTCTTAGGAGTGAATAGGATCATTGTGTGCACATTAAGTTTATTGATGATTAAATACTAACTATTGTCTTGTATGTTGATGATAAGTTGTTTACTAGTAACAACAAGGTGATAATTGGTGAGCTCAAGAAACATCTTTCTCGAGCATTTTATATGAAGGACTTGGAGGTTACCAAATGCATTCTTGGGATGGAAATCAATAGGGATTAGAGTCATCAAAAGCTTTGGTTAAGTTAGAGTAAGTATGTTGATACCATTTTGCAGAGGATTAATATGCATAACTATAAGCCAGTGTATATTCCATTTTTGGTTGGAACTAAGTTAAATTAGATAGGTGTCCTAATTTGAATGGTGATTTTGAGGATATGTCTAAGTTTCCCTATCCTAGCACCATTGGTAGTTTGATGTATGCAATGGTTTGCACTAGACTAGATATAGCCCAAGCAGTGAGAGTTCTAAGCAAGTTTCTATCTAACTCGGGTAAGGAGCATTGGAATTTTGTTAAGAGGGTATTTAGATATTTGCAAGGTAATTTTTATTACTATTTTCTTTATCATGGTGTTGATAATATGGTAAAATCATTGGACATATAGGGACTTTTTATGTAGATTGGGTAGGTGACTTGGATAGTCAAAGGTCCACTAGTGGATATGTGTTTACTCTATTTGGAGGAGCAATGAGTTGTATGAGTGAAAGGTAGGCTACAATTGCTTTATGAACCACAAAAGGAGAGTATATGGTTGCTACTCATGTATCTAAGTAGGAAATTTGGTTACAATTATTGTGAATAGATATTGGTTTTGATTACAAAATTATTTAGATTAATTGTGATAGTCAAAGTACAATTCATTTAGCTAAGAATTTGATGTATTATGCATGAACTAAACATGTTGATATTTAGTATCATTTTATTCGTGAATTGATTTCTAATGGTAAGATTGAGCTAAAGAAGATTGACACATAGGAGAATGTTGCAAATTTTCTTACCAAACCTATTAGTATAAAAACATTTACTTGGTTCAAGAAGGCCATGGGACTTATTACTTGTGATTACTTGGTTTATGTTTATGTTTTCCTATGGATGTATTTACAATGTATAATGTCAAGTGGGAGAATCTTGGGATAAAGGTGCCATCAACCTTGTAAATATCATATAATTTAATTACTCCTATTTTTTTTGTAATTCACTCATAAGGGATGGAAGGTTTCACAAAAAATGGTAGTTAACTTTTTACTAGCCTTGGTAATTACCATTTTATCGAAAAGGAGTTACTATGTTACTTTTATTGGATAATTGCCAAAGTAATGGTAAAATGGTCAAACAATAGATTCTAGGAACCCACCTTGGTAAGATTTCATTATGACATGTTATGAAATATGTCATAAGTTGTAAGAACATCTATGACACCTGTCATAAGATCCTATGATGACTATGAGAACATCTATGAGCCCAAATATTTACTACCTTGGTCCCTAGGTGCCCATGCATGAGTGATGCCTTATGATAGTTGTAAGAGAATATGTAAGAGGTTATTATAAGATTCATGTGATGATTCCAAGGTGGTGGTGTGATTTTTAGGCTAATTTGGATGTCATTCTTCATGTGTTGAGTTATTCTTTATAATAGGTGCTTGGATGTGGAGTTTGTGTGTGGTTCTTCATCTCTCCTTTGGTGAATTTTTTTCCCAAAAAGGTTTCTCCACATTAAACAATGTGTTTCATTTTCAAATTTATATTCTTGTATTTCATTGTTATTGTTTATTTAAACTTTGTAGACACTAAAATTATCCTAGGCCCATTACTCTAATTTTCATCATAATTCTAATCTTCATTTTCATAATTAAATAATGTTAATTGTTTAACTATTTTCTAAAGTCATTTGTCCTCTATTAATTAAATAACTTTAATTATTTAATTGATTCATTCTTTACCTTTATTCTTTCATGATTAATTAAATCTATCCTCCATTAAATAATCATTTAAAATTATTTAATTATCTCCTACCACACTTTCAACTATAATTAAATAATCACTTTAATTATTTAATTATTCTTTAGCCTTTTCTATCTTTAATTAAATAAATTTTTATTTATTTAATTTAATCTTAAATCTTGAATCTTGAATTAAATTATTATTTAATTCATAAAAAGCTTTATCCATGGCATATTCCTCTATGATTAGATAATCTCTGTGTTATCTAATTAGTCATTTATCACTTATGTCTAGATCTAAATTGATCATTTAGTTATTTGATGATTTAATATTTGATTGTCTCTCACGAATAGACTCTCTGTCTTAATCAATCTATTATCTAGATTTATTCTTATCTTTTGCATGCAAACCTTTATTAATTAAATAACTTTAATTATTTAATTAATTTATCCTCATCTTCTATCCGTTTCAATCTTTATCTTTACATGAAAACTTTATTCTTCTAAGTTTCGAACAATCTTAACTAAAGATAAAATTATTATTTAATTTAATCTCCAACTTTTATGATTTTTAATTCACACTAATTCAACCCTAATTCGAATGCATGTCAAATTTTTCAATCTTAATCATTGAATTATCTTTTAATCTGATCCTATCATTCAAAAACCATATTTTCTATAAATTGGCTTTATCTTCATCATTATTACTCCTCCCGAAATCTTATGAGCTTTGGGAGCAATCAACTTGAGAATATTCAATGTTTTGCTATTGAAACTATCATTAGGCTGTACTTGCACACTTAAGAGAAATTTGAGGGAAATTATCATACAATAACAAAATAGAGAAGTGCAATCAAGATTATTCATGGAATTACATAGAAGTTTGGTGAGATTGTTCTTGTATTTATGATTTTACATTCCATTGTTATTTGTTGTTAGCGTAGGTTTAGTTTTGAGTTTATTACATTGTATTGCTTAATCTTTCTTTTTTTCCTTTGTTACATTCATGAACCCTACGTGAAGATATGGTCTTTGAAAAATCTATAGAAATTTTACTTTTTTTGTAGGTACAGTATAGTTCAACGCATCTAAGGTACATAATGACACAATTGATCATGTGAATTGCATATGAAGAATGAAATGACACATCTGATGACACGTGATGCATTTGTGGCTTTGTGCAATGCATTTGACTGGTAAAAACTACAATGCATTTGACTGGTAAAAAAATATTTTTCTGATATCCAAGATTCTGAATTTTCATTTTTAATCATTGCAATTTTTGTTATGACTAATTCAAGGATTGTAGTATGTAATCTTGTGGAACTAATATAGTGTTTGCAAGATGAGTCATAGAAGAAAAATATACAAACTATGTTTGCAGGATGATTGACAAAGACAAGAATCAAAATACTAATGAAATCTCTTGTAGGATGCTTGTTGAAGACTAATTTTGAAACAAATTGTCTAATCGGATTAGTTCATATTTCATTTGGGCTTTAAAAAGAATCACTATTTTCTATGTTTGGTGTGTTCACACATTCTGTTAGATTAAAATCTGATTCAATAATTAAAGTATCCTCTCCCCTTGTGCACTTGTGTGATCTTGAGTGCAAGAGAAATAGTTATTGACTCTAGAAATTGGGCCTTCCTTGGTGGGAAAAAGTACTCACCCCAAGGCGACTCAAACCAGCAACAAAGCTTTTTAGTCAAGCTACTCATAATCAGTATATAAATGTGAATGCTAATGGAAAATTTAACATTATAAGTGCAGATTTGTTATGTAGACAAGTTGATATTTCCTCACGCATAGCCACCTAAATGGGTGCCCTTATTAAAAATCCAATTATTTTTAGTTTTACCAAAATCCTTCTATTTGCTAGTGTAAGAGGTCAGACCTCTAAAGTCATCCCACATTCATGTGGTTCTTAGTAGAGATGAAAAGTTCATCATGGGAGATTCATGAGAACTGAAGCTTGGCTAACCTATAGAAGTGAGTGTCGTGGAGGGGAGCTAGTGTGGTCAAGCTTCTAGTCATCCACTCTGAATAAGTGTAGTTGGATAAATCCAAGTGGGAATTTAGCAAATATTGTCCTTGCCAACCATAGGAATTGTACTTGTATGTTTGCATTTAAATAATTTTCACGTCAAAGTCAAACCAAAACAAAGTGTTTTCTAATTGTCTTCTATTTTCCAATAAATTATCAAAATCACACTAGTCAAACCTATAAATTTATAGAAAATTGCATCTATTAACCAAAACTATGCATCTGCTATCTTCAGTCATATATTTTAACCAAAAACACGCATCTGTTGTAGTGAGTTGCAACTGTAAATAAGAAACAAAAATCTATCAAAATGAGTCACATCTGTCATACTGAGTCACATCTATTTACTAGAAACCTACATCTTTCATATTGAGTCACATCTATCAATCAGAAAACCACATTTTCTATTGTAAGTCACAAGTTTGAAACATGTATCTACTATTCTATTAGATTGAAAACTACATCTAAAACCTTCTTTGACACATCTAATTTTATGAGCTACATTTGCAGTCTAGAACAATGCACTTTCCTATCATAGACCTGAGACATAGTCTACCAAAAAACCACATATGACACTGAGAACCAAATCTGTTAATTTTTGCAATGCATCTATCAACCTGAACCACAATTTCCTAATTACCAAAAAAACAAAATTCACTGTCACAGTCTGAGGTCAAACAGTCATGCTAGTCTCTAATTTATCCCTTCATAGTGGTGTTTGAATAGAAACTAGAATGATTTTATCATAATTTTCACAATTACATCATTTAGGCATCATTTAGCCATATCGGTAGACATACTAGTTGTAAACTTTATCTCAATCATACTTTTAGGACAATCACCTTTGCAAATTTTAGAATAGGCCAACTTTCCCTATGCTGGATACACCCTTGCTTCAACAAAAATTATCATTGAACCTAGTCACTTGTCACACATATCTTTTGTCATCTTTGTGAGTCTTTCCAGATCATAAGTCTAGTTTTGGAGCTCACATTATCTATTAGTCTTACAAAAGGTTCCTTGACAAACTAATTTGAAGCCTTGGTCAAAATTTAGATGGTTAGTATCCTCTTTTCAAATCTTCAAAAATTGATTTCCTTTAGAAGATTTCCTACAATTTTTCATACTTAGACACGGTCATTTTAGGACATCATCATTTTAGGCATTCCTTATTTCCAAAAAAAAAAAAAAACAAAAACATAGTTACATTAGCATTCATTTCTTATATCCAAGAAAATCCAAAAGCATAGACTAAAATTATATCATTCATAGACATAGTTTTGCATCATCCGAACTTTGAGCATTTCTTACATGGTCGAAACAAGGTCCAAAAGGAAACAAAGAGAAATGGATGATCCAAAAGACTTCATCAATCCATTTTCAAATCCCCCATCAGGGACATTGAGACCTCACAAAACTTTATTGGACAAATTCATCACTAGATACCAACATGGACATATTGTAGTTGAATATTTAGATGCTATTACACAAGACCTAGAGTTTTCATCTTTTGTAGATGAGTACTTGGAAAATGATCCCCAACAATACTTAGAAAAATTGCTAGTAGAAGGTGTCACACTACCTCTAGGATTTGACATTCACACATTGAAATCTTCATCTCCCCAAGGGACAAACATAGTGACATCTGGTCCCACTATCCCTCAAATAACTATATCTATACCATTTGGAGTACCTACACAAAGTTCCACAACAATACATACATCACCATTTGGTACATCAAGCATGACACAAGGCCTTAATTTTACCATAGGAGAATCATCATCAAATCCCTTCGGCACCAATACTAGAAACAAAAGGCCTAAAGTTGGCACAAACACAACAACTGCAATACCAACCATTAATGTCACTAGTTCCATACCATAGATAGGGGTCTCACAAATGGGAAACATACCTTTCTTCCAACATGGAAGCCAACCCAATCCATTACAAAACATATACATTCCCAATCAATCAACTTCAAACCAAAACCCATTCTCTAACATTCCAAACCATAATACATTTGTCAGTCATACACTAAACCAAAATTCGTCACAAAATTTTGGATTCCAAAACACTTACATTGACCCCAACAATCCAACCAACACTTCATTGATACGAGTGGATGTTTTGCAAACAAAACTCAATCCCTTCAACACCAAATGGATAATATGGTGATGTCTAGTAAAAGGACCTTTTCAACAAAAGACTTATGTCCATTTCCCTTTGACAAAGCATTATACATGACACCTTTCCCACATGGATATGTTATAAAGAACTTTCCTAAGCATAATAGGAAGCATGCTCATGTTGAACATATAAGGGAATTTTCCACAATGTGCATAGATGTTGCATATGAACCCACATATCTCATGATACTATTTATGCAAACCCTTATCAAAAAAGCATTTGAATGGTTTTCTCAACTTCCATATGGAATAAGATCATGGGGTGAACTTGCTAAAAAAATTATTGAAATTTTCTCCTTTAACATTGACAACAAAATCATGATAGCATCCTTATGTCACACTACACAAGATGAAGGAGTGAACTTTATCACCTTCTTCCAGAGATGGGGGAGTCTAGCTAGTCGATGCTCTATTGAAATACCTAAAAAACAAAAGGTCACTATATTCCTCAAAAACCTCAATTCAAAATTGAGAGGTGACTTAAGAGTACACTATTGGACTTCATTTATGGAACTATTACAAAAGGGTATCATACTTGAAAATTCTCTCATTGACAGAGGTGAAATCAAGATGCCAAATAGAAATCCAAATGTTCAGAATATCCCCAATGACAAGAACAAATTTTGGTCTTGAAACAAGAATGTAACCAATGATGGGATTGTTGATGCTAAAACCCTATAGGAAGGACCAATCATTACACTTATAGGAAAAAAATCCTATAACAACACACTCAACAATGCCGATCAAACTACCAACACTATTCAAAACAACCAACAACCACAACTACAAAGGAGGTTTCTGAAACCTAAATTCACTCCCCTAGGGGAACCAATTAAATCAGTCTTTAAAAAACTATTACAACACAACCTCATACAACTTCAAGAGCCAAGAAAATATGATGCGAGACAATTCAAACCCTTTTGTTGGGATGACAATGCCTTTTGCAATTTGCACTGAACTAAGGGACACAGTTTACAAAATTATCGACAATTGAAGAAAATTATACAAGATTTTGTCAAGAACAAAACTATTGAAGTTAACGAATAGAAACAAACATCCTCAAATAGTGATCACAAGGTCTTTACTGATCCATTACATGAACATGGAAAAGGAAAATCCCCTAATTCAGGAAATAAGAACAATACTTCAGTGAATTATGCTAATGTCAAGTATGATTATAACCATGGCCTAATCATAAATCACATTTGAACCACCGATGAGCATGTCAACACTATTACCATAAAGAAAACTTTTGAGTGTTCTATCAAGAATCACTAAACCAAAATAACCATCCAAGTCCCTCCATCACAACAACAACCATAGTCCTCCAAGCTTTAGTATAATTCACTTGACTATTTGGGAAAGACCCCAACATAAATCTCTATCTTGGAACTATTATGTATATCACCTAATCACAAATCTATTCTAGACAAAACTTTGCAAAGCATGACCCTCCCCAACAACATTGATGTTAATCATTTCTAAGAGATGGTAAGCTACCTAACCAACAATCATCATGCTATCTTCTCTTAGCAATATTATGCAACCAAGAAGACAAACCATAATGACCCTTTGCACCTGGAAGTTCTTGTTCATAAAATGAAAGTTAGACGAGTCTTGGTAGATGGAGTAGGGTTGAATATTTGTACCTTAAAACTGGTTAAGGCATTAGGCTTCTCAGAGGCATGTGTGGAAACTACTAAGAGCATTGTCATTAAGGCATATGATGACAAAGAATGATCATCTAAAGGAGTTGTAATGCTCCCCATAAGAATTGGTTCTATGGTTTTGGATACCAATTTCCAAGTCTTAGATCTCATCCTCCCATATAACCTTCTACTCAGCATACCATGGATACATTCTATGAAGGAAGTACCTTCCACTTACCATCAATGTCTTAAATTCCCATACAATGGCATTGAGATCACAATAGATGGTGATCCTGATCCTTTCCAATATTGCACTAACCTACAAGGGATATCCCAATGATAGGTGCCTATAAATCAGGAGGCTTCATCATCCAATTCATCCCAGTACATTGATCCATCCACTCTTTCCAAAACACCTACTTCCTAATCACTACCTTCCACTCCTAAGGTCAAGATCCAAGATAAGGGTTGTGGAGAGTATCATATGAAAGAATATTATTGTATCATCCATTTGGTTCCTCCCAAATCATATGGTTTACCAACAACAGATAGGAGAAAATTAGTGATAACCATACATGTCCCTCCCATAATTTCTTTCACAAAATGGGGGGAACTAAGTAAAGAAGATATAAACAAACAAGATGTGACCTCTTGGTTATACAAAGAAGAAAATGAAGAACATCCTCCACCTGCTCAGATACCCATAGATCAATATTGAAAAAAATTCACGATAATGCAAATCAAAGGATATAATAGACATAGCAAGTTAGGATTACATCAAAATGGGAGGAATGGACCTATCATTGCTTCTAAATGGACAAAAGGTCTAGGGCTTGGGTTTCAACCACTCTAGATTGGTGTTTGAATTATCGCATCAACTTTACTAGAGGAAGTAAGTGATTTTGAAGTTATCGAGACATCCAATGAGCCATCTGACCAACGCTGCCTTGATTCCCCCGATTCTAACAAAAGTGAGTGGGATTCCCTATTCTCCACCTCTATCATGGACCTCAAGAAACTATCTAGGGAACTTGAAAAAATGCTTAAATCCTCACAAAATCCTCTGAATTCCTATCCAAAAACATCTTTGAAAAAAGAGGAAAGGATCAAACATTCCTTTTGGAAATCCCTTGATCCTTCCTATTGGGAACCTGATAAATCTACTTCTGAAAACCAAACCTTAACAATAGGCCCATCTTAAAATCTAACTATTCCGAAGAAAAGAGTAAGGGGGATTTGGTAAGAAACTTTTGTGACAATGTTAACAACTCAGCCTTTACCTTGACTCCTTTGAACTTTGATACTTTCGATGATGGCATGCCCTTAGTATATCCCCAACTTATTGATTGCGATCAACAAGACACCCCCATCTTAGATATCTTTGAGAACAATGAAGCAATAGTTGAGTTCATGGGACTACAAGAAGGAATACCTAGTGGTGACCATAAGGCTAGATTTACCATAGACTTGGATAACATGGATTATTTTGGGGAGTCTGTTCAACCCTATAGTCACAAAAATAAGAAAAACAATGAAAAAATAAAAATGATGAGTCCCTAGGTGAAAAATGAAAGACACCTTTGGATGATGAAAAAGAAAAAAATAAGGATGCATATGAGGGAAAAATCCTCTCTGAAGCACCCAAGGATGGAGTTTTGAACATTCTCCCCACTGCTTAGGAAAATTCACCAATGTTGAAGAATCTGAGGAGATCAACATAGGCAATGAAGATAATCCTCGACTAATCTATTTTGTAGCATCTTTGACAAAAATAGAGCAATCTAAATTGTGTAACTTCTTCACACAAAGACAAATCAACTTTGCATGGTCATATGCTGACATGCTCAGATTGGATCCTGACCTGGTATTACATCATTTTCCATTACAACTAGGTGCTAAACCGGTGAAGCAAAAATTAAGAAAAAAGCACCAACAAATTGCTTTATTAGTCATGGTTGAACTAAAGAAACTATTGGATGTTAGCTTTATCAGATCAATTGACTATGCAGATTGGATTTCCAATCTTGTACCAGTGACAAAACCAATAGGGGGCATCCTCATCTATACATAATTTTAATTGACTATGCAGATTGGATGTTAGCTTTATCAGATCAATTGACTATGCAGATTGGATTTCCAATCTTGTACCAGTGACAAAACCAATAGGGGGCATCCTCATCTATACATAATTTTAAGATATAAACAAATCATGTTCTAAAGATGACTTTCCTCTACCAAATAT